>JARJLF010000231.1:0-280512 GCA_029378395.1 Mycena leptocephala
GATTATGCAAGGATATCAATCAAGAGAACAATTCTTTCGAGGATTTAGCTATCTGCTAGGATTTGCCTTTTTTTCAATCTAGCCTCCAACTCCAGGGGTCGACGTTGCTGATGTGTTATCTCATAGTGATAGCAAGCCCAACAAATTTCCCATCCAATTTCGAGTTTGCTCCTGCACCACTGGACTCGTACTGCGCTGGCAGTTTGCGCATGGACCCAAGCGATTCTCGAGTTTCTTTTTCGACGCCTCATCTGCCAGCTCGACGGGTCGAGGTTGGTGAAGCCGCATTCGTACAGGTAGCAAGCATTGCATATTTTGCCCTCCTGAAGCCTGCTTTGCTCATTGGGGAACGCGGAATGCTGTGGCAGTTTGCGCACCTACGTGGGTTGCGGGGAGGAGTGGGTGGGATAGAGGCAGTCGCAAGCGGAAAAGGAGAGATGTGGTCGACGAGTGCAGAAGAGGCTAATGCGTTATGGGATTCGGAAGGCTCCAAATCGACTGTGGCGACTGGTGCCCGCGATCCGCCAAACACGGGGATGCCGCCAAACGGCGAGAATCCGATGGAGGTTGGGCCGTCGTTCTGAGGCATCGATATGTGTAAGAATGGGGTCCCGCTGTTTTGTTCCTCGTTAGTGTTCCCGCTCCCATCCGCCGTCTGGCCACTCTCGTCGAGGGACGCTGCCCGCGATGCATTTACTCCGCGCTTGGACCTACGCGAGGCCAAGGTCTCTGGACCGCCCATGACCGCGACGTCTGTTTCATTATGCGCATAGGCACTGCCGCGAGAACGCCGTCCCGAACGCGGCTCAACTAACGCCATTGTGCAACCTCCTGGTTTAGTTGCGGACTCCGCAATCCTGCGCGAACATCTGATGCGTGGATTTGTACATTGTTGGGAGTCACTATCCTCAGCGATCGCTGGTGGGAGTCCGACTGCGGTATCTAGCACTCCATATTTGCGCTTGCGCGGATGTTTATTTTCTGCCAGCTTCTCGATCTCAGCCTGAGCATACAGGGCCTCCAGATCGTCAGCAACCGCGGTCGAAGGCTGCCAGTGCTGGACGCCATTCTTCTCGCTTGTGTCCTCCATTTGGAACTGTGTACAAATGCTCGGTAAGTGGTCCAGCGCCCACGACATTGAAATAATTCAACTTGCCACCCGGCTTAGGCCGTGACTCGGGATTTGCTTTGGAAGTGAGAAGAGACTTGTAAACAATGATGATGAGAGGTAAAAACAGACGATCATGTTTATCACGATGAAGTTTCGTGAGCACCACACGTTGAGTGCGGTCAGTCGACGCTGCAGTCCCTTGGCTAAGAGCGAGATGAGGAGAATATCATCGGCTTGGGCCAAGATTGCGATTGTAGTACCAGATAGAATTGGGTCATCTACGTCCTCAAGCATGATAAGATCAGCCATGAAGAGCAGCTTGAACCGCATAGCCACCGACAATTTCAACCAGTGATCCCGACGTTATTGCTTTCTTCTTTCTAGATCTGCTCTGGCACAAGTATTTGAGCCGGCCACGTTGAACAGTTGCAAAACATAATTTTAGTCACAAAATTAGCATCACCAAACCCAGACTTTATAATAATCTTAGAGTTCGTGTTCATTTTTCTCCTTCGTGATTATCCGTCCGGATTCAACGTTATAATCAACTCCTCCCACTGGTTCAATTTTTGGCTATTCTCTGTCGATGGTTACGCGTCGGTAATTTAACGGTTCTCTTTATGCCGGATTCAATTCCCGGTTAGAGCCCGTCCCAAAAACTTTTTGTTTAGGGAACGCAAGAGAAACTGAATTTGTTCTTTTCGCTCATGAGGTTCAATGTTCAGTTAAGCTATGTTTGTTGATTTTTGTCTCGGGTTATATTTGCTTTCCCTACACCGTTCGTTCAATTACCGGTCGGTGGGGCGTGGTTGAGTTCTGGTCTTGGGTTTATCTTTTGTCATTCATCCTTGCCGGGTTGAACTTTCGGTTAGGGTGTTTGTGATTGGCATTAGGGCTTCTTTGTGGGCGTAAAATTCTCTTTTCATTTATCATCCACAAGATTGTGCTAGAAAACTATGGATGTTCGTTCTCTTGTAACGTTCAACGTACGTGTGCAAATACCACCAATCTTTCCTTTTCCAGACCCGATTACGGTCCAAGCGCAGGTTCGTACTTAGAACAAATCGGGAAGAATACGCATTTCATGAAATACGTAAGCGCCAACAGCGTCGGTGTCGGGGTGCTGCCATTCGCCATGCCGTTTCCTTTGCGCAGTGTGCGCATTTTGATTCGGATGTATTTCGACCACAAAATCACTAGTTATACAGTACATCGGCAAGAAATAGAGGAAGCAAGTACGTACATAAGCGCCAACAGCGTCGGTGTCATGGGTGTTGTCATTCGCCACGCCGTTTTCTTTGCCCACCATCTACCTGGTGTGCGCATTTTGGATTAATTTCGACCGCAAAATCAATCGTCGTGTACAGTACATAGTCGGCAGGAAATAGGTAAAGCAAGTGACTGCAAGGATATTAATCAAGGGAACAATTCTTTCGAGGATTTAACTATATAGGGTTCGCCTTTCTTTGTGTATATCCTCCAATCGCAGGGGTCGATGTTTTTGATGTTTTCCTTCATACGAATAGCAAGCCCAACAAATTTTCCATCCAATTTCGAGTTTGCTCGTGCGCCACCTGGTACTCCTACTGCAGTGGCAGTTTGCGCATTCGGAGGTTGGGGAGCCGTGTGGAATTGGAGGAAGAGTGGGTGGGGCAGAGGCAGTCGTAAATGAAGAAGAGATATGGTGAGAAGGAAGTGTAGGGGCTAACGTGTTATGGGCTTCGGAAGACTCCAAGAATCCGATAGGGCTTGAGCCGTCGCTCTGAGGCATCGCCGTCAGGTGTGCATTACCGCGTCCATAGGCCACGTCGTTCATTGCCAATGTCTCAGATCTAGACGTCGGGGTAACGATGTCTACTCTGCAGCGCTTAGACCCAGGCGAGCCCACAGCCTCCGAACTGCCCAGGGCTGCGATATCCGTTGTTGGCAGTGTAGAGACTCCATCGCCGGCTGGATCATTCGTACTGTCGCGAGAAGGCGGCTCGACTGACGCCCTTGTGGAACCTTCTGGTTTAGGTGCGGACTCCGCAATCCTGCACGAACGCCTGGTGCGCGGAAGGTTCGTAGTACCGGAGCCACCATCCCCAACGACCGCTGGGACTGCGGTATCCAGCGCTCCATGTTTGCGCTTGCGCTGAGGTTTTTTGGCCAGTTTCTCTGCAAATTTAGTCTTCTCGATCTCAGACTGAGCATACAGTGCTTCCAGATCGTCAGCAATCGCGGTCGAAGGCTGCCAGCCATTCTTCGCGCTTGTGTCCTCCATTCTGAACTGTGTACAAGAGCTCGGTAAGTGGTCCAGCGCCCACGACATTGAAAGAGTTAAACTTGCCACCCAGCTTAGGCCATGTCGGACCGATTTCCTTGGAAGAAGACTTGCGGAAGCAAAATTCAGCTTGCACAGCCACCGGCCGTTTCCGCCAGCGCATCCCGAGCGGTGGCTGTGCGGTTCAAGCTGCGACTGTTTTGGTTTATGATTAGATCAGCTGGGTATTATCTGCCAGTGGCTGTACGGTTATCTGCCACGACCCTCTCAGAACGTCAAATCCTCAGCCTTTGAATTCATGAAAATTGTTGAGGATGTATGCAGAGGAATATACATAAGATCTACCAACTCGAAATTTTTGTAGCCACCGTCTATACCTCAAAACAAGAGGATGGCAGATAATGGCAGATAATTTGTCACGTGAACATTATCTGCCATCGCCTTTCTCTTGCTCGTTCTTCCTCCTAGCTCTACGGGCATTGTTCCATGCTGTTCAAAATCCCTCCTGGCCTGGCCTAGTGCAACTCTAGTTGGCTCAAACCGCAAAAAAGACATAAATTATCCCAGGAAAACCCGGACTTTCGGCGCAATAGGACCTCGATGCACAACACTCATACCTCCTCGCGGAAGACTTCTAGGGTCCAAAGATGGACCTTGTTTGGCTGGGATTCGTGCCATGGACGTCCTGCAAACAATCCGGACCGGGATGGTGTGTTGGGCCTTTTGATTGCGCTTGAATGTTGTATCTGATTGAAGCATGTCCAGAAAAGTCGGACCACTGCCTCAGAGGCAAGTGCACGCAGCAACCGTGATTACCAAATCTCCGATGGAGATCCCGGGCCGTCGTACAATGCTGGAGGTGAAGATCCTGGACGGAATATAGGTTTCGCGATCATTTCTCTCCAAATAAAATATTCTGGCTTATTTTCAAACAGTAAGCTGCTGAATCCGGATTCAAACATGCCTGTTGACCTTCTGTGCTCTGTATTCCCCACACCTTGTTGCCCCTACATCTGTTCCGGAGCCGAGCTATTGCGTTGTAAACAAGCGCAAAAATCAAAAAAGAATGTGTAAGTGTCAACGATGCCAAAGTACGTGCCCGGGAAAAAGTGATATTTTCAATTGCCCAGTCCCCTGCACCATCCCATGCGCAGTCTAAGAGTGTCCAAGACTTGGTGGTTGCTGAGGGTTGACAAGGGAAATAAATGGATGTTGGGCCAAAGTATGTATTAATCTACTTTGAACTGTACATAAATACTACTCTGCCGAACCAGTTGAGAAATAGAGTAGTTTGAACTGCATTTTGAGCTGCACGATGGGCGCGGATTTCAGCCAGAAACTCTCCTTTTTCTCCCCTCCTCTTTCCTTTTTCGATTTCTTTTTTGCGTTTCCTTCTTTGGACACCCAGTACAATGAAAAAAAAACCACTGTTTTTGCCTCCGAGTCTCATCATTGTGTTTCTGCAAGTCTTCTTCTCATTTCCGGGCTGAGATATGGCCTAAGCCGGGTGGTGGGAATTATTTCAACGTCGTGCGTGGATCCTGGGCCACTTACCGAGCTTTTGTACACAGTTCACTGAGTTCAGAATGGAGGACACAAGCGCGAAGAATGGCGTCCAGCACTGGCAGCCTTCGACCGCGATTGCTAACGATCTGGAGGCCCTATATGCTCAGTCTGAGATCGAGAAGACCAAATTTGCAGAAAAACTGGTCAAGAAACACCCCCGCAAGCGCAAACATGGAGTGCTAGATACCTCCGAGTCAGTCGGACTCCCACCAGCGATCGCTGAAGATAGTGACTCCCGCGAACAAATTACGAACTTTCTACGCACCAGACGTTCGCGCAGGATTGCGGAGTCCGCAACTGAACCAGAAGCCTCCGCAATGGCGTTAGTCGAGCCGCGTCCAGGACCGCGTTCTCGCGACAGTGCCTGTGCGCATAATGAAACAGATTCAGCCGTCGCGGTCATCGGCGGTTCAGAGGCTTTGGCCTCGCGTGGGTCCAAGCGCTGCCGAGTTTCCTCGACGTCTAGACCCAGTGAGACAGTGTTAATGAACGACGCCTTCTACGTGGGGCGCGGTAATGCATCGGGGGCCGTGTCCTTTGGCGAGAGTGGCCAGACGGCGGATGGGAGCGGGAACACCAACGGGGAACAACGCAGTGGGATCCCATTTTTACACCCATCGATGCCTCAAAACGACGGCTCAACCCCCATCGGATTCTCGGGTTCACCGCTATTTAGCGGCTTCCCCGTGTTTGGCGACTCGTGGCCACCAACGGAACGGTTGGTTTGGATTCTTTCGAACCACATAACACCGTAGCTTCTCCTGCCGTTGTCGACTACATCTCTCCTTTTCCACTTGCGACTGCCTCTATCCCACCCACTCCTCCCGCATCCCACGTAGGTGCGCAAACTGCCACAGCAGTACGCGTTCCCGGATGTGCAAAAGCAGGCTCCAGGAGGGCAAAATATGCAATGCTTGCTACCTGTACGAATCGCGGCTTCGCCGACCTCGACCCGTCAAGCTGGCGACTAGGCGTCCAAGATCGTGCATTCCTCCCAGTGGTATCACTGGATGTGCAAACTGTCATTGCAGTACGAGTACTAATTGGCGCAAGAGCAAACTCGAAATTGGTCAGGATGTTTGCGAGCCTTGCTATCGTTACGAGATGACACATCAGCGACGTCGACCCCTGGAGTTGGAGGGTAAGCGTAAAAAAAAAAGAGCGAGCCCTATATCATATGGCTAAAAATTGTTCCGTTGATTGATATTCCTGCAGCCACTGGCATTTGCTTTACATATTTCTTGCCGACTATGTGCTGTACATAATTAGTGATTTTGCAGTCCAAATAAATGTAATTCAAATGCGCACAAGATAGATGACGGGAAATGAAACTGCGTGGCGAATGACAGCTGACATCGATATTGTTTTGGATTTGAAGACACGCTTAGAAGGGGTGTGTAGCCTATTTCGTTTCCGAGTTGTGATTCAGAATTTTCGAAGGTTCTCCACCAGTCCGACGTATTTGAACACGGCAATGAGCACATTTAGCCAGGTATTTGACCCCCGCGCAGAAAAGGGGATGGAGGAAAGATATAAAAATATTGCAGTAATCGGACCCGAGACGGAAAGATTCAGCTATATCGTAATCGGGTTCCCAGACAAAGATTCGAACGAAAGGACGTTAACTGGGAACTGAACGCAGAAAGTAAACAATGTCAAAAATAACCGAGAGCCATGACCGGGAATCGAACGCGAGCAGAAATATGACCTGAAGATGGAAAGCCGGGACTTGAACAGGCTGGATGAAAATGATGGCGCAACTAACCTACAAACGGACCACCTTCCTTTCTGGGCCAAAAGCGTTGTTTGCGTTTGTTTTCGATTTTCCTAAAATAACTTTTTCTTCCGACCACCATCCATGGGCCAGACGAGTTCGCAGAGTGCGCTGCCCCGCGCTTCCGGGAATCCCTCCCAAGGATGTCCCATCGACCACAAATCCCCGCCAGCCGCGTCTGGCTGCCCCGTACCTCACGACGCCGCCGCGTCAAGATCCGCACAATGCCCTATCGAGTACGAATCCGTCAACGCGCTCAACCAGATGCCCAATCTCTCGCAAGAGGCCGCCTCCTCGCAGTCCCGCGCCCTCCCCACCTCGCGCACAGAAAGCTCCATCCCGCGCGACCCGGCGAGCAAGTGGGAGTACCCCTCGCCGCAGCAGTTCTACAACGCCCTTGCGAGGAAGGGGCGCGAGACGCCGGAGGAGCTGGCGCATGTGGAGACGATGGTGGAGATCCACAACTTTCTGAACGAGCAGGCGTGGCAGGAGGTCGTCAGGTGGGAGAAGAGGGCGTACCCGTGCGTTTTTCTCCGGCTTTGCCCGATGTGAGGCTGATTCTGCTGTATATACAGTGCGGATGATATCCAGCTTGCGCGGTTCAAGGGGCGGCCGGGGGAGATGTCGCCGAAGGCGCGGATATGGATGTTTGCGGGATGGCTTATGCCGTCGCGATTCAAGTGTGTTTTTCGCGCTCGCAATAAATGGAATGCTCACGGACCGACGTAGCACGGAACCACCGTTTGATCGTCATGACTGGGTTGTGCGGCGTCCGAAAACTGGGGAGGAAGTGCGCTATGTTATAGACTACTACTCTGCCCCACCCGAGCCCGATGGCTCGCCGGTCTTTTCGCTCGATGTGCGACCGGCGCTCGACAGCTTTGGCAGTCTGAAGGAACGGATTGCGGCTGCTACCGAGGAGGTCTGGGCTGGATTGAGGGAGAGTACTCCCAAGACTGGTCCTCGACCGCAGGGTAATGGTCATTGACGCGGTTATCTTTCGTACTTGGTACTTTATTTTTCAGCAAAATAATACGGGGCATGTTTTAAACCTCTCTCAATATAATAGATCATTCAGGAGTTTTACTGCAGTAGAGTTGCGTTGATCGGGAATCGGGATTTCTGTCGAGTTCAAATATCAAGAAAAATGTGAACATGAACCTGAACGGTCGCCACGGAGTATATGAGCCTCCGCGCCCATGACAGCCCTTTGTGAAGGCGTGACGGGTGACAGTGACATAGCTCTATACGCGTTTCCCTTTGATTTTCTTCTTTGCCTTTTTAAAAACCTTCAATGAACTCTACGCCCTCCTCGCCGCCCTCACCAGTCTCGTCCCAGCCAAGTAGAAAGAGACAGCGCAGCAGCTCCGACACTTCTTCATCCTCCGTCAAACGCTCCCTTTCCGATGGGCCATCGCAGGACGGCGACCCGCTTTCCACCTTGTCCATCTCCGATCCCAACCCCGACACCGACACTTACATGGCCGAGCTCGACAAAGACACCTTCCACCTCGCGCCGACGTACTCCGCTATGTATCAGGCGGTGCCACCTGCGGAGAAGGTGGCGCGCGTCGAGGCTTTAAAAGCAGAGAGGATGAGCCCGGGCGAGACGTGGTATGTGGTCGACAGAAACTGGTGGAAGCGCTGGAAGAAGGCGTGCACCGGGGTCGTCGACAAGGAGGGCGGGGTCACAGAGGAGGAGCTCCGAGGAGTTGATAATACTGCCCTTGTTGACGCGAATGGCTACCTCCGAGCCCCGCTTTCCGACAGCGTCGATTATGAACTTGTGCCACAGTCTGCGTGGGACGACCTTGTGTCTTGGTAAACTCTGCGCAATTTTAATTCCCGAAATGGCGCTGATTTAGACTTAGGTACGGCGAGCCCAAGCATCCCCTCCCTCGTACTGTCATTATGCGCGGCGAGCAGAAAGAACCGACGGTCGAGCTGTATCCCCTGCGTATGACAGTCATGCGGATGGTTCGCAATCGCGCAGGCGAGACCGAGACGACCGAGCCGGCTTCATCCATCTCCATGTCGTTCTCGTGCGCCACGACCGCGTTCGACTTTAACAAATCGCTTGCCAGCCGACTACGCCCCACCGGAGTAGCAGAAACGAACCCATTTCGCGTCTGGAAAGTCGGCGCACCCCCTCCCGCAGGCTTCGACTTGGAGGAGTTCCCCGTTGACGACTTTTCGACGTACGAGTGTGAAAATGTGGACGGAAACCCTCGGACTCTCGACGAAGCAGGCTTCATGCAGGGAGACGCTTTTGTGGTCGAATTCAAAACCCCGCGCGGCTGGCTCGTGGAATCCCCGACAATGGACTCTGAGCCACCGCCACTCGAGACGGCTGTCACGCTCACCGTCCCAGAGGGCCCGCTCTTCCCTTCGGGGGAAGGTTTCTTTGCCAAAATGGGCGGCCAACGCTCTTCGTCGCCCCGAACCTCCTCCCCGTTCGGCTTTGGGCGTGGGTCGCTCACCAGTTCCTCCTCTTCGGTAGCCAAGACGCTCGAACCGGGCACTCTGGGTCTCGGCAACATGGGCAACACCTGCTTCATGAACTCTGCACTGCAATGTCTCGCCCATGAGCCCGAAATCGTGGAATACTTCCTCTGTGCGTGCTCCTTGGCTTTAACCAGTCTGAACCGACTGAGCTAACATCCCCTCCAGCGAACGTCTACCAAGAGGAGCTTAACCCGGACAACCCCCTGGGCATGCACGGTGCGATCGCCCAGGCCTTCGGCGCGCTCCTGCAGCGCATCTGGGCCGCGAGCGGGCCCTCGACCTCCTACTCGCCGCGCGAATTCAAGACGCAGCTGCAGCGCTTCGCGCCGCAGTTCAGCGGGTACCAGCAGCACGACTCGCAGGAGCTCGTCGCGTTCCTGCTCGACGGGCTGCACGAGGACCTGAACCGCGTGATCAAGAAGCCGTACGTCGAGAAGCCCGACTGGGAGGGCGGGGGCGACCTCGAGCTCGTGCAGCTCGCGCAAAAGTCGTGGGACGGGTATATGCTCCGGAACGACAGCGTGATTGTGGATCTGTTCCAGGGGCAGTATCAGAGCACGCTGGTGTGTCCGGAGTGTCAGAAGGTGGGTCGTCGCAGAGAAATACCTGGATTCATGCTTAATTCCGCGCGCACAGGTCTCAATCACGTTCGACCCGTTCATGTACCTCACGTTGCCGCTGCCGGTGCAGAAGAAGTGGAAACATATCATATTTTATGTGCCTTGGGACATAGACAAGCCGCACGTCAAGGTGATTTGTTTCTCAGTTGGGACGTTGCAGATTACTTAGGCGGTATTTTAGGTACCCGTTGAGATTGGCCGGGACGCGTCTTTCAAGGACCTGCGACAACTCCTCGGGCGTTGGATGGGCGTCCCGCCAGACAATGTATGTATCTTCCCCAGCTGACTCGTTCACATCGTTAATATATCTTGCAGCTTCTTACCCTTGAAATATTCTCTCACAAATTTTACAAGAACCTAGACGACGGGCTCCTGTGCGGCGAGATGGCGAACAGCGACAACATCGTCTGCTACGAGCTGCCCTGCCACGCGCAGCAGAGCCGGACATACAAGAAGCAGCCCGACGACCCCATCATCTGCCCCGTGTACCTCTGCGACTACAAGCCCCCGCCGCCGCCGCGCCCGTCGTACAGCACGAGCCACCACTACGGCATCACGTACTTTGGGTACCCCACCATCGCGGTGATCGACCCGAAGCAGGCGACGGACCTGGACGCGATGTACGACGCGGTCGTGGGGCGGCTCGAGCGCTGGGCGAACAACGCGCGCGATTTGTTCAGTGGGAGGTCGCCCGAGCGGCGGCGCGGCGGCGTCGAGACCGTGCCGATCCCGATCCAGATCAACGGCGTCCGCCCGTGGACTCGCTCGTGGAGATCAAGGTGAACGGGGAGGTCGTGGAGCACCCGGTGGAGGCGCCCGAGGGGGACATCACGGACGAGAAGGCCATGATTGTCGTGGAGGAGGAGGACGAGGACATCGCGATGGAGGTGGTCGTCCCCGACGGCGTGCCGGTGCGCGTGGGCCCCAAGCGCGACTTGTTCCAGCTGAGGTGCAGCCGAACATGAAGGACTACGGGACGACCAACTCGTTCATCCATTCGACCAAGCTCGAGTCGTTCGACGCGCGCTTGGAGGAGGCGGTGACGCACCCGGTGCTGCTGCGCGAGGGCGACATTTTGATGTGCGAGTTTGACGAGAACATGAAGGCGTTCTATTTTGGGGATGCGCACCGCTACGACGACGCGCGCTGGGATCAGTGGGTGGACTTCATACACCCCGAGTTCGAGGAGTCGCAGCGGGAGGCGGAGCAGAAAAAGAACAAGGGCATATCGTTGCAGGACTGCCTGGATGAGTTCACGAAGGAGGAGCAGCTGGGCGAAGACGATCTGTGGTACTGTCCGCGGTGCAAGAAGCACCAGCAGGCGACGAAGAAGTTTGACCTTTGGAAGGCGCCGGATGTGCTTGTCGTGCACCTCAAGCGGTTCAGCAATAGCAGGACGCTGAGGGACAAGATCGATGCATTTATAGACTTTCCGGTCGAAGGCCTGGATCTTGGGGACATGATCGGCGAGCGGGCGGCAGCGAAGAGGCTTATCGCGGAGGCGCGTCACTGGAGGGGCTCCAGCTGGGCAACCTGGACGAGCCGCTCGTTTACGACCTGTTTGGCGTGGATGAGCATATGGGCGGCCTTGGTGGAGGGCACTACGAGCGTATGCACTCAATCATTCAAACCAGAAGTGGTATCATTTCGACGACTCGTATGTGACCGCTGCGCGCGCGGAGACTCTGTGGTGAGTCGATTGCGCGGTCTCTTTTACCCCAGCTGATTGTACATATTCCAGAACGCCAACGCGTACCTCTTGTTTTATCGCCGCCGGACGACGGAGCCGCTCGGCGGGAAAACCCAGGCGAAAATCGACGCCGCCCGTCTGAAGCGCAACGAGGAGCCCAGTGACCCAGTTCGGACGAAGGAGTCGTTGCGATCGATCCACGGGTTGACGACGACCTGGACATCCCCGGACTGACACGTTCCTCCCTCGCTCGACGCGGTCCGCGAGCGGCTCATCACCGTCCTCGCTGCGCGACGACCCGCCGGACCTGGACGACGGCATAGACCTGGTTTCCGACGACCCTCTCGTGCGCTCCGGCCAGCGTTTCGACTTTCCCGACCCATCGTCTAACAAGGCATCTCCCGCTTCATCCACAGAAGCGGAGGGCGATCCGGAGGAAAATTGGACACCATACACCTTTGGCGCGTCGGGCTCGCCAAACTGGTCTCCGCTGCGTTCGCCGGGGACAATAGACATGCTGCATTCCCCATCGGAGAACTCGAGTCTGTCGGACGTGAATCCTTTTCTTGACGGATACGCAGAGACCGCTTCCTCACATCTGAAAATTGATTAGAATTACATATATATTTGTATATCACCGACACTGCTTGCTCTCTATCATACCTGTAGCACGAATAATTTTTTGCAGATTTCTGCCTTGCTTTCCTCGTTCCATTTTTCCAAAAAGCAATAACGATAATTTCAGGCTAGCGAGTAAGTCCGGATTGTTGCGCATTGGACGACAAACCAAACAAACGCTTTCGTCTTAAAAAGGAAAGTGGTGATATCACAGCTTCCGATAGGGTTTACTCCCGTTTAGAGACAAATAACATCAGAAATTGTGGGCGACATAGATACATGCGAGGTGTGAAATAGCTAATTTGATTCCTTTCACGCAGAATGCACCAATTGTGGTCAAAATTATTGTGTAATTCGACCTAGAAGAGTGTAATCCGTTGTCCTTCAGGTGCATCGTAAGATACAAGTGGTTTGGGATGAGCATTCACATGCAACGACAAGAGGTCCGGTCGGGAGCTACTTGCCTATCAGATTCGCTGGAGGTAAGAGAAGAAAAAAACGTACTAATGCCCAACTGGATCAGCCAGAAGCTTCGCCTTCTTTGTATCGTCCAGATCGATGTCAGCATAGATGATGACCTCTTGGTTTGTTTCGGTGGTTGGAGTGATCTGGGTTCCATCCGGGGCGTAAATTGCCGCGAATCCTCCACCGAGCTGGTGAGGATTTAGTCGTGATCAGAAGAGCAGAAGAGATAAGCCAACAGGTGTTTCGAAGAATGAGGCATCTTGATGCTGCGAATAGAGTCGACGAAGTCCGCAGAGTCTAGAGTCTAGAGAGAGTAATACATACCCACAGAGCTCCGCATTCTCGCGGCTGATTAAATTAGTGCTCGAAATAACGAACATTTGACCTTCTAATGCCGCAAATTTGCACATAAGAATTTGTATGTCGGACGAGAAATGCGGTGGAGTGCCGTCAGCAATGGATTGAAAGAATGGCCAGCTGGCAACATGGACTTGTACTCCCAGACTGTAGTGATGGAATCGCAACAATGGCTGAAGATGTTCCCTATCACCACATTAACCAGGTTTATTGACATAAAATAAAGCCCATACCAGCAGTTCAAAGCGCCAATCGTCGCTCCCCGTGGTCCCTTGACGGCGCTTTGGAGCGAGTCGGCTGCTTTACAGTAACTAGAAGAAGTCTTAAGAATGATAGCCACGAACCTGGACCATCTCCCCAAATCGTACGCTCATTTCCTGTCGCCTGTGTTGATAATTATTCCGTATTATTAGATACAGCGCAACGAACATCCAACATACCTTGAGCTTTCGGCGATGCAGAACGACGACCCCCTCGGAGTTGATGATTGCCTGGGCTGCATACATGCTTCCCCCGTCCAACTCACAAAAACCAAGAACAACCCTAAAGCAATTCAATATGCCTTGTCTGCGTTATGAAAGGGAAAATCTACCAGATCCCAGCTTCCTTCGTTGCGGCTAGGATTTCTTTGAATTCCTCAGATTGAACTGAAAGACAGTTCTTTTGAAACTTGGCCAGGAAGGCGGGATTGAAGGGCTGGGCCCAAATGGCCATGGGATAGCCTGGAATGAAGGACTCGGGGAATCCAATGAGCTCGGCACCGTTGGACGCGGCTTCTTTGACGATTGAGATGACCTTTGCGACTCCTGCTTTGAGGTCCCACCATGCGGGTTCAGCCTGAATTGCAGCGACTCTATTGCGTCATGAGTATACGATCCAGTTGCAGCGGGATTAGAGAATACTTCATGACGTGTAGGAACGATATTCGATTGAGTGTTGAAATGAAGTGAGAGGTACCTATTTCGACCCTGCATGAACTCGCTTTATAGCAAGACTGTCGGTCAGAGTTCGCCGGGCGATAAATTCAGTCTCAGACCGCTTGTCGCCGTTTCTGGGGTCAGAAGGTCAACTTCGAAAGGGTTAGCAAGACTGTCGGTCATATTTCGGGCAACGAAGTCAGCCTCAGGCCGATTTTCACTGCTTCTGGGGCCAGAACGTCAACTCACTCTGGAAATAGACTTATTTAGGCAATGTTTCGGGACACCCAAAAACGATTCTGAAATTAGTAGTATTAGCAAGGGAATGAGTGCGCCAGAAACCAATGAGCATTTATTGAGTGCCGAAACAATTAGTTTCTGGGGCGTCCCCGAAACTACTGTTTTCAGGTGTGGTCGAGTCGTTCCGGGCGGGCCGATGGGTTTCAGGTCAAGACTTGTAGTTTCGGGTACCAGCCGAAATTTATTGTTTCTGGGCAGATAAAACTGCTCATGAAACCATTTTTTTCAGGCCTGCTGATTCCATGACTGATACCAAGAGTTTCGGGAACGTTTCTGGGAGCCCCGAAACTACCCTATTTCTGGAGTGCTTCGAACGTGTTAGCAAGACTGCCGGTCATAGTTTCGGGCGATAAAGTCAGCCTCAGGCCGCTTCTAGCCGCACCTGGGGCCAGAACGTCAACTTCGAAGAACATGGAAATTTCCTTCGAACGTGCAGGTCGCCCCGCGAGTCGGTAATAATGGACACCGCTCCTCGGGTAAGTTAAGAACGTCAGATTCTGAGCTGGAAATCGCGGCCGCGCCTCGGCAATAGATTTGCAGCCGGTCCCGAGGAAGGACAGTAAGAGCGACATCGAAAAGCCGTCGAAGGAGTCAATAGGTCGAAAGCCCTTTGAGAGAGTCATTGAGAGGTGTGCCATAGAAATCAACATTGACAGCACACATGGGCCATTGTTATGGTTGAGTGAAGAACCTGGTCTCCCCGGCCAAGACTCCATTCAAGCAATCATCGATTAATCATCATGATCAATTCGCAAACTTCGGAAGCCTGAGCGTGACGCGTCTATTCGTCTGTTTGCGTACTACTTGGGACAGGAGTGGCAAGCCGAGACTAGCAGATGATCATGGAACAGAATTTCGGTCCGGCCTCGAAGCTTCAAGCTTGAAGTTTGATGGTGGAAGTAAAAGCGACGTTGTTGTGCAACGAACGCCAAGTCAAACAACCGCTCTCGTCCGAAAAAGGAAGCCCCTCGTACAGGAACTTCCTTTTTCGGACGAGAGCGGTTGTTTGACTTGGCGTTCGTTGCACAACAACTTCTCCTTTTTTACTTCCACCATCAAACTTCAAGCTTCAAGCTTCGAGGCCCTACTGAAATTCTGTTCCATGATCATCTGCTAGTCTCGACTTGCAACTCCTGTCCCAGGACTCCCCAAGAAGTACACAAATAGACGAATAGACCCGTCACGGTCAGGCTTCGCCGCCTTCGCGAATTGATGATTAATCGATGATTGCTTGAATGGAGTCTTGGCCCGGGAGACCAGGTTCTTCACTCAACCATAACAATGGCCCATGTGCCGTCCATATCGTTCGACGGCTTTCAATTGATGACGCTCCTACTGTCCTTCCCCGGGATTATCGCGGAGGCGCGGCCGCGATTTTCAGCTCAAAAGATGATGTTTTTACCCGAAGAGCGGCGACCATTAATTTATTACCGACTAGCGCGGCGACCTGCACGTTAGAAGCTGACGTTCTGGCCCAGAAGCGGCGACAAGCGGCCTGAGGCTGACTTTATCGCCCGAACTACCACCGAGAGTCTTGCTATAAAACGAGCTCATGTAGGGTCGAAATAGTTCCCTCTTCATTTTTACACTCAATCGAATATCATTCCTCGACGTCATGAAGTATTTCCTGATGCCGCCGCAACTGGATCGTATACTCATGACGCACCAGGATCGCTGTAATTCAGGCTGAACCCGCATGGTGGGACCTCAAAGCAGGAGTTGCCAAGGCCATCTCAATCATCAAAGAAGCCGCGTCCAATGGTGCTGAGCTCATTGGATTCCCCGAGTCCTTCATTCCAGGCTATCCGATGGCCATTTGGGCTCAGCCATTCAATCCCGCTTTCCTTGCCAAGTTTCAAAAGAACTGTCTTTCAGTTCAATCGGAGGAATTCAAGGAAATCCTGGCTGCGACGAAGGAAGCTGGAATCTGGTAATTTACCCCTTTTTTATGGCGCACAATGCACATTTAATTGTGGCCAGGGTCGTTCTCGGATTCTGCGAGATAGACGGGGGAAGTATGTACGCGGCTCAAACATTCATCAGCTCAGACGGGATTGTCGTTCTGCATCGCCGCAAGCTCAAGGTACGCCGGATCTGTTGATTGCGGGCCGCAGTTTATAACATCAACAATTAGCCAACAGGACACGAGCGCACGATTTGGGGAGATGGCCCTTGTGAATTTTTCTCTTTGATCCTTAGTTGAATAATCGCTACAGCCGACTCGCTCCAAAGTGCCGTCAAAGGACCGGGGGGAGTAATGATCGGTGCCTTGAACTGCTGGTAATTATAGGCTTGTTTTTGTCCCCAAACTTTGTTGATGGGATGGCAGGGAGAATCTCCAGCCATTGTTGCGATTCCATCACTATAGTTTGGGAGTACAGGTCCATGTTGCCAGCTGGCCATATTTTCAATCCATTGCTGACGGCGCTCCACCGCATTTCTCGTCCGACATACAAATTCTTATATGCAAATTTGCGGCATTAGAAGGTCAGATGTTCGTTATTTCGAGCACTAATTTAATCAGCCGCGAGAATGCGGAGCTCTGTGGGTACGTATTGTATATCTCTAGACTCCGCGGCTTCATCGATCCTATTCGCAGCATCAAAGATGCCTCATTCTTCGAAACACCTGTTGGCTTATCTCTTCTGCCTCTTCTGATCACGACTAAATCCTCACCAGCTCGGTGGAGGATTCGCGGCAATTTACGCCCCGGATGGAACCCAAATCACTCCCACAACTGCACCAGACCAAGAGGTCATTCTCTATGCGGACATCGATTTGGACGCTATTATGAAGGCGAAGCTCGTCGCCGATCCAGTTGGGCATTAGTGTGTTCTCTGCTCTTCGCCTCAGAAAGTCTGTTTGACCCTGGAAAGTAGCTCTCGACCGGACCTCTTATCGTTGCGCGTGAACACTCGTCCCACACCGCTTGTGTCGTATGACTGTGACGGACCTGAAGGAAAACCGGATTACACTCTTCTGGGTCGAATTGCATAGTAATGTCGTCAACTTGATCATTGAAAGTACATGTGCATGTGGTCTGGTATTCCACGCTGTCTTCAACTGAATTTGTCCTTGATTTTCTCTGTTTGCAAACGGGACCATCAGGCGACTTACTATCGATTGCCTACATATGCAACATTATTTTGATGGCTAAAATGCGGAATTTTGAACGACACGTTGCCTTCGGCTTTTGCAGGAAAGAGCTTACGACATATGAATCTAGAGAATCCAAAGCGGCTTAATTTTTTTAAGCCGGCGGACTGGTCCTGGAAGGTTGCCGAAGTGTACTGCCTTCCCAATTGCAGATTTGATACGGATATGCACCATCGAAATGCGACTACTGATGCTTTTCCTAATCACTATTGAGAGACCTTCTCTTTTTTACTTCAGAGAATTGGACGAAATTTCAGTAATTTACATATTCTGAAACGCTTCACATCGCCATCTTCCATATGTAGGCGATCGGTAGTATAGTAGGTACGTTCCAATTCTTCCCAGTAAAAAAGAGAAGGTACAACGCAATGACGTACCGATCGGGAAAAATTAATAGTCGCATTTCGATGGTGTCGAATCTGCAATTAGGAAGGCAGTACACTTCGGCAACCTTCCAGGGCCAGTCCGGCTTGAAAAATCAAGTCACTTTAGATTCTCTATATTCATATATCGTAAGTCCCTCCTGCAAAATCCGAAGGCAACGCGGCGTTCAAAAATTCCGCATTTTAGCCATCAAAATAATGTTGCATATGTAGGCGATCGATAGTTAGTCGCCTCATGGACCCGTTTGCGAACAGAGAAAAATCGAGGACAAATTCAGTTGAAGACAGTAGTGCTGCAGTATGGAATACCCACGGCTGAAGGTCCATAGTTTGCAAACTGGGCATGGAAAAGACTTATCTCAGCGCCAATTTATGGCCATTACTTGTCTGCCAGAAATCAACTGGAAATACGATGATTTTCGCTCTCTTAAGTCACAAAGATGTGGAAGTGTCCGTCTTGCTTGCCTTCTAACCATCATAGAAAGTGATCGTAGATCACCTCGAGACCCAAGTCTGTTTTTTTTCGTTACCTATTGGCGGAAGCCAAAAAAAAATGAGCAGAATGGACGTTTTCTGGAATTTGTGCAAGCATCGGATGGACCGGCCCGCTGATCATTATTGTAGGTCCATTTTTCGAAATTTGACACATCTATAAGGTTGAAAAAGGCTTATAATTTGGAATGCGGCGCCACATTCAGAGATTAGATAGATAGGGCTCAAAGGTGGTCAGGCTGAGGAAAAATTGGTGCCACGGGTTCTGCTTGATTTGTTGAGCCACGAATAATGATCTTACCAGCTTGAGTCTCCGAACTTACCATCCGCATTACGATACTTATCTAAGATGCCACTCAGGGCTCAAAACGCGGTTAGGGAAAATAAAGGAGTCGGTATAGTGAATAATAAGTAGTCTCGGTGTCTGAAGCCAAAGACATGGAAGTAGTCCACAAGGGGGTACGACTGAACCAAGAAGTGCATTGCAAGTTGAAGTTGAATGGATACATAATTCAGCATAAAATGTTGTTGATCGGTCGAGCTGGGCTCCATCTCGCGTGCGGATGCGTTGCTCTATGGACAAGCTCCGAATTCCACCCACGAAGAAGGCCATTCATCACTCCAGCCCATCCATGGGTCAGGCTTCAGCCCACGGAAGACCAGAATCTCTTCGCGGGCGCCCGATACGTCCCTCGCCCACGAATTCCCAGTTCGTACCCAGCTGCCTCCAAGCGAACCCAATTTGATCTTGCGGAGCTGCGGGTACAATCGGCTCAGGCATGCGATCGCCTGATGTTGGTCTACGGGAGGCAACTGGCAGTCGCGATTAACCACCCGAAAGACTTCGATATTGACAGGGAGTATAAAGGAGTTTTCCATTATCCACTCGAACAGATTCTGTAAAGTGATAAATATTCGTGAGCCTTACGCAGGGATATTTGCGGACGAGAGGCACGTACCCCCAACATGGACATTGACCTGGAAATTGAACGGGCCTGAGTAGGCTCAGAGGCTGCCTGCTCCACAACGAGAATCGGTGCGAGGTCCTCGCGTTCTGATTCCACGTCCGAAATATCATCCACCAGCATGTCCCCATCGAACGCTCCTTCGTCGTCGAGCTTAAGCGTGCGGTGGTCACGAGGAGGTCCTGTCATCGTGTTGAGGAGGACGTTATAGCGGCAAACATTTCGGGTGCCGCAGCGGAATACGGGACTTTCGAAGAATTCGAGAGACAGTTCCGTTAATCCTGGAAATAAGGATGCGATAGCAGCGAGGGGGTCGAGGAACCCTCTTTTACACGGTAAATGAAGTGCCTTTAGAGGCACTATCGCCTGCGATATTGCAGTGTACAAGGGCATGAGAAGCTCCCTGTGGAGCTTGTCAGCCAGCAATACCCTGCTGATAGGACGACCGGGACCCAAGATGTGAACAAGCGTGCTGGGGGCGCTGAGGCTACGCAACCGAGGAATGATGTCCGGTGAAACCGCAGGAAGTGGGCCTGCGACGGAGTTTACAGAGAGATATATCAGGTGGGGACATTGAGCAAGGAGGCGCACGAATTCTCCGGCGGCGTGGACTTCCTGTATTGATATATCCACCAGATTAGAGAGGGTAGCTGATCCAAATGTGATTGCGGTGTTTGGAACGACGTCAAATGCGAGGGTGTGTAGAGTCTCTGGATCAGCCAGTCGGACTGGCAATAGCATGGATGAACAGAGGGTTATTGTTAGGATATTGAGGGGCATAGTTTTCCCGACGTGAATGAGACAGTCGCGGAGGAGGAGGTCCTTCAGTTTTGGTAGAGATTGTAACGCCTCGCGAAAAGGTGGGTCGATCGCGGTGTGCCCGATATGCAAGGTCGATAAATTTCGGAAATGGCTGAGCGTCATGGGGAATACCAGATCCATTCGGATGCCCCGCAGGGTATCGAACAGGTGAATTTTGTCGATGGAAAGATCTGAGTAATGCAACGGGGTCCTGGGTCCGAAGAAGACCTTCAAGGTGTGCACCCAAAGAGGGGAGGGAACTTCCGCCAATCTGTCCAGCCGAGCGGCCGTACGGTGGAGGCGATGAACTCGCTCCCTCCAGTTCCTATGGTCGAGTCCCTGCGCCAGCGCCATTACATCAAAGCTCTGCTCGCGAAACAGCTGTGGGAGGACGAGAGACCGAAAGAGTTTGCACACCAAGGATATTCGTCGCAGCTGTCGAAGGGAACAGGGGGACCAGCACATAAGCCAGACCTCCACCGGGATGTCGTAGGGATAGTATTTGGTTGCCAGCTCAATGCGCATGCTCGTCGTGGTTTGGGATAAGTGATGAGAACAGCTGCAGCGGAAACGCATCATGATAATCATTGCACTGCGTTCCCGCCGCAGTGTGTTGGTTGCCAGCTGTGCAATAGAGACTGTGTTTCTTCAGCCTCGTAAAGTGGTGTATTTTTGTTGAAATGTAGAATAATAATGTTACAGTATTACCCCCCATATGGGATGATGGAGAGAAGCACTCTCCGCAACCTTCTAGGGCCAGTCCGGCTTAAAAAAATTAAGCCGCTTTGGATTCTCTATATGCATATGTCGTAAGTTCCTCTTGTAAAAGCTGAAGCTAACGCGGCATTCAACAATTCCGCATTTTATCCATCAAAATAATGTTGCATATGTAGGCGATCGATAGTAAGTCGCCTGATGGTCCCGTTTGCTAACAGAGAAAATTTAAAGACAAATTCATTTGAAAATACCTGCGTTTTCAGACCACATGTACATGTACCTACAATCAGCGTGTCGTCAGTAATTGAACTCCTTTCAGTGATCAAGTTGGCGACATTCAAAAAACTACTATGCAATTCGACTCAGAAGAGTGTAATCCGATTTTCCTTCAGGTCCGTCACGGTCATACGACACAAGCGGTGTGGGCCGAGCGTTCACGCGCAACGATAAGAGGTCCGGTCGAGAGCTACTTTCCAGGGTCAAACAGAGTTTCTGAGGCGAAGAGCAGAGAACGCACTAGTGCCCAACTGGATCGGCGACGAGCTTCGCTTTCATAATAGCTTCCAAATCGATGTCCGCATAGAGAATGACCTCTTGATCTGGTGCAGTTGTGGAAGTGATTTGGGTTCCATCTGGGGCGTAGATTGCCGCAAATCCTCCGCCGGACTAACAAGGATTGAATTGCGCTCACAAGAGGCCGCCGATAGAGAGACTTACAGGCATTTCCCAAGCCGATGCACCTTTGACGCTATAAATGAGGTAAAGGTCTGCGAGGTGTGGATGGGACGAGAATTAATACACACCCACAGAGCTCCGCATTCTTCGGGCTGAGTAAACTGGTGCTTGAAATAACAAACATCTGGCCTTCTAATGCCGCAAATTTGCATTGAACAATTTGGGCGTCTGATGAAAAACTCGGCGGCGCGCCATCGGCAACGGATCCACAATATGGCCAGCTGGCAACATGGACTTGTACTCCCAAACTATAGTGATGGAAGCGCAACAATGGCTGGAGATGTTCCCTACCACCGTGGTGACGTTAACAAGGTTTATTGACATAAAATAAAGCCTATACCAGCAGTTCAAGGCGCCAATCGTCACTCCCCGTGGTCCTTTGACGGCACTTTGGAGCGAGTCGGCTGTTCCACAGTAAGTAGAAGAAGTCTCAAGAATAATAGCCACGAACCTGGACCATCTCCCCAAATCGTGCGCTCCTGTCCTGTCGCCTGTGTCGAGAAGTATTCCGTATTTAGATGCGGCGCAACCTGGCGCAACGAACATCTAACGTACCTTGAGCTTTCGGCGATGCAGAACGACGGCCCCTTCTGAGTTGATGATTGCCTGGGCTGCATACATGCTTCCCCCGTCCAACTCACAAAAACCAAGAACGACCCTAAAGTAATTCAACATGCCTGCCTGCGCCGGACCTGCGGTATGGAAGGAATAGGTAAACTTACCAGATCCCAGCCTCCTTCGTCGCAGCCAAAATCTCCTTGAATTCCTCAGATTGAACTGAAAGACAGTTCTTTTGAAACTTGGTGAGGAAGGCGCCGTTAAATGGCTGAGCCCATATGGCCATCGGATAGCCTGGAATGAAAGACTCGGGGAATCCAATGAGCTCGGCGCCGTTGGACGCGGCTTCTTTGATGATTGAGATGACCTTTGCGACTCCTGCTTTGAGGTCCCACCATGCGGGTTCGGCTTGAATTGCAGCGACTCTGGGTCTCTCGTGAGTGGTACTCGATCCAGAGGAGGGATTAGCGACTTACTTCATGGTGTATTCGAATGAGGTCTCGGTCATGCTTGGTCATGCCCGTCAAGTCTGTCATCGGATCGTTCCACTTCTCGGCGCTAATGCGACACCGAGTCGACTTACTTGCAGTAAAAGGCCTCGGTTGCAGTTCGGCGCTGACAGCTTGTTGATATCGCATTTGAGCAGACTCCGAGCAGTAAGTTACGCAAAAGGCGCGCCTCGGAGGCTCTGGGGGGAGGCATTGTCTGACGTCGAGTCCTTACAAGGACCTATAGGAAAATATATATCGCATGTCGAGGAGATATGATCCGCCGAAAAAAATGGCGCAGTGGAGGTTAATGTTCCGATCAGCTGGGCTGTTATCTGGCATGTTAACTGCAGCGGTTCACGTATCCAGGCCTCTTTAAAATTTGTAAAAATAATCTCAGAGCTTCAATGAAAGATTTGGATTGATTCTGTCTCCTCAGAACTTTCATTGGCACCCCGTGTAGCGTATTATATGGCAATGTCAGATAACTTGTGACTGCCAGCTAGCCGTGACGTCTTTGGCTTTCGTTTCTTTCCTCATCCACACCCATCTCGCAGGATCTGGTTCTGCCCTAAACTCGCGCCGAATGTCCGAAGAGTCTGATGGAAGCCACTCGCAACCTGGGATCTCGAGTAAAAACCCGCAAACCCTTTTAAGGAGCCGAGCCATTTGTTCCATGCTTGGCATCGATATCCGCGCGCATGCAGGTCGCTTGGGCATCCGGGGAGACGATTCTGTACTGGTTCTTTGTGGCTGAAGCCATCCGGGTCCTCTATGACCTCTTTTCTCGCCAATTGTGATCCCTGGCCAGTTACGCGCGCTAGTGACGAGTCGAGGACACCAAGAAGGAACGTGTTCCGGATGGCAGCAGCTTAATGGATTGTCTACAATGCCTCCCGGGTGCGTGTACCAGTGCTCCTACTTCTCATTCCTTGTCTAAGGCGTCTATATTTTGCTCTTTTCCTTGGCTGCGGAATCTCGCAAATCCTCGCTGGCTTCTGCCTGTTGCGGAACTCAGTCAATCAGAGCTGAATCAGGCGCAGTACCGCTGCGCCCCGGGTGCCAGGTCCCTTTCCGTGGGTCTTCGGGTCTTCAGGCACACGACCACGACCTCCACCGCCCTGACCCCACGAAACACGACACAAGGTGTTCTCCACAAACATTTGAGCTGTTCTCAGCTGTATTTGCAGCACGTTTTCAATACATCTCCGTATGTGCACGCCTCTCGACCTTTTTATCGTCGTGATTGGTGGTTTTATGAAACAGAGTTTACAGCGATGTTGTTCGAGTTAGGACTGCTGAGTCGTTGAGGACGACTGCAAGTCTGGGTGACATCGCGGGTATAGACACACATCTGGGGCCTCATTTGTCTTTTGATCCTTGCAACGTGACTCCACCGTCGTTTACAGATCTTACATTTCTTATAGCTCGTAACAGTTTCTTGCAATGAAATACTGTGAAATGATGTTTTCTGCGACTGATTTCAGTAATAAGCAGAGTTTTCCTGAGTTTCCTTGAACCCTCTCTTCCTCCTTCCTTCTTCTATTTCTTTTTCGTGTTTGTCCTCGTTGATACCCAGTACAATGAAATAAAAACGGCGATGGAAGAGGAAAAGATATTCACTGGAATCAAATTAATAAAAGTTCACTAAGCGCTTGTCACCATGATATACTTGAAAGATCCCCACCTGCCATCGGCCTGATGGTCTAGTAGTATGATTCCTTGTTAGGGCCTTTCGAAGTTAACAGCTTCGTAACGCATATCGAGAACCAAATGTAAGTTAAACACTCTGCACCCCGGCACTTCACCTTGGTTAGTTGATCGTGACCAGAGTCACCACAGGCTGAGTCAGAGTCGAGCAGTAGAGCATCGGAAACGTCCGAGCTCAAGGGCTCCGGACAGACATAATTTTATAAAGTAAATTAAATGAGACTATTGAAGCAATGACTTGGAGAAAATGACTTGAGAGAAGGATGTTTCGCAGAAGAACTGCATAAATTCAGAGCACTTAATACTACGGCTTAAATACAAACGGCATGCATAGCTATATTGTCAGTAGTATTAAATATATCTATCTAATGGGATAGGTGAGACGAACAGTAGAGCAGTGGAGACAATGGAGAAGTGCCCGGGCTGGCTCCTTCCCAGAGGCAGGTGTGGGCACCCAATTGATTCGTATATGCGGTAGATTCAGCAAAGTTGTGATCTGTGACCCGTTAGATTCACCTTTTGCTAAATTCAACCTCAGTACACTTTTGCGCCAAAAGTACCCTAGGCTGATTTGTTGTAAGCCCCAAAGCCCGAAAATCAACATCCGACATAATTGGCGGCGATATTGCCTCAGGTGAGAAGTGTGACTGTAATTTCTATCATTCAAATTTGATTTAATCTGAAGGCAGGGAAGGTGTATTTTGCCGATCCAGCGACTCAAATTGATTGGGAGACAAAAATCAATTTTCATCCGATGCAGGTCCCAAGTCCTCCAAGCCTTTATTGCCATAATTACCTCGAGAAAGTAACCCCTTCCATCGGCCTGATGGTCTAGTAGTATGATACCTTGTTAGGGTTTCGGACTGTGAAAGTTCCGTAATACGTTTCGAGGTGGTCCCGGGTTCAATTCCCGGTCAGGCCCTTTTGCTTTTTGACTTAAAAGTCATTCTACCGACAACTTTTTTGAATAAAATTACAGACGAAAACGTATGATGAACGAAGAAAAAGAGATATTGGAACTGGATGCATTCCAAGTGCCATGGAGAACTTGGAAGCCTGAGGAGATAACATTCAAGTTGACATATGTCAATTATAGTTTACATTGTGTGTCTGTAAGGAGAGCCATGTGTGTCAGAGGATGATTAACATGAGTCTTGTGTCTCTGTAAGGGAGAGGCTAGGGTGGGGGCCCCCAGAGTGCCAGGGTGAAATTCTGATGTGAGCATGTGCCAGAAAGTGGTCAGGTGGTGGGTTGTTTGTTCTGTGTTGTGTTGTGCTTGACAAGAATGTTGGATCCAAACATTGGTCAGCGTATAACGTGATCACGCGGTCACGTTTGTCTTGAACTGATTCCTTGTCAGGTTGCCCAAACGTTTGAACTACAGTCCTCATAACAGAGGTCCCGGGTTCAATTCCCGGTTAGGCCCTTTTTGCTTTTCTTTTCTCTTTAAAGTGATTCTCTTTATCATGATTCTTTTTCAGAATGACTCTCCAACATACCTCCAAACCTTCCTCAATTTTTGAATGACTATTCAAGCTGTAGTATCGAGCACTGTCGTCAAGCCATCATATTTCTCATTTAGGTCTATCGGGATGTGCACATCCTAAGTCTTCTAGACGTACTTAGATAGATATCAAATTTGTAAACTTGTAAACGTATCCTTCTGTTCTGTTCTCATCTACGTATACCCCGTAAGCAATGCCAGCGTCGCGGTCTTGCTTCCACCCAGCCCGCTCTGTACTCGGAGGAGCCTTACACTATTGAAGCTGTCAGGACTCAGTACGCGCAGTGAAGTCCATTAACGAGTGTGGGTACTTGATCATCCCGCAAACCCATATCCCAGAAAAGTACATTGTACTTCAGAGCGGGCACGACTTTGACCCGGGGCTGAAACTTCAGGCTGGGCATCTGAAGGTGCGTTCCGTCCTCCTCCATGCCATGCCCTTCTCGTCCGAGTCTCGTCCGTGACTCGGACGTACCCCTCGGGTACCTCCCGGCCACTGGCACGACACCTCGATCTCAACGAGATGCCAGTGTCCCCCTCGGGCGCCTCCACGACCTGCCCGTTCCACTTCAGGCCTGGTCTCCGAGTCGATGAACGAGATGGGTGGGGGGATTGGGATCGGCACGTTCTCGGCGCGACCTCCCACTCGAACAAATCGCGCGCGCGCGTTGTTCGCCCGACGCCCGCGCCCGACGCCCAGCGCTCGACCCGCCCCACGACCGTGTCGGCCTAGGACGGTCGATCACCGCTTGATCACAGCTTGATCACCGCGGTGGTGGAGGACCCGAGGTGCGTGATGCCGTAGTGGTGGTGCGTGGTGGGGTACGACGGAGGGGGGCTTGTACATGGTCGCAGAGATCGCAGAGGTAGACGGGGCAGACGATGCTGCTTCTTGTATGCATGGTCCAGCAATGCACCGCGAAATGAAAGAAAAAATGAAGAATGTGAAAAAGATTTAGAAAGTACAAAGAAACACACGTCAAGCGGTGCGAAGAACGGTTGCTCGAGGTGGGGGAAAGGTAAGGAAAGGTAAGGAAAGGCAAGTGCTGTAGAATGCCGAGTACGTTGCATCATGCACCAGGCGCGTATCCAGGACCCGGCCGTCGCGTCACCGACTCGAATGAGGGCGGAGCCGAAGTTAGAGCGGGGCGATGGTCAACGAGTAGACGGCGGGGTACAAGCACAGCCTTGGCCATCGGAAGGAATACGAGAGGCAGCACACAAGCCGACCTCGAACGAGAGGAGGCGGAGGCGTAGGGGTAGGGGTAAGAGCACGACCTCGGAGACACTACTAAGGAGTACGTCCTCGACAAAGTCAAGAGAGGCGGGCACAACCTCCAAATGTGGGCATACAAGCCCGATCTCGATGGGTCCGGGACCCTGGACCCGGCCACCAAGTGCACGGGTAAGACTTCGGGAGGAATTTTAAGGGTGGGCGACGGGCGTACAAGCATAGCATAGGCTTGGAGTGTCGCGGCCTCAAAATATGTATATGCGAGGCGCCACACCACGCCGTGGGTAGGACCTCGAAAAGGGAGGGTACAGGGGCGCCCATGAGCACGACCTCGACGTTATGCGAGACGACCTCGAAAGGCAGCCGCGGCGTTGGTACCGGTACCCAGCTCAAATGGGTATCATCATGATACGCCGTGGGCGCAAGGCTAGCCGTCGCGGGAGGAAGACTGGAACGGGGGGGAAAAGCACAAGTGCCATTACAGTAAAAATCCGGCGCGCGGGAGCGCTGGTACACGGGCGCAGCCTCGCAGGCGTAAGTAAGTACACCAAAAGCCTAGGTGGAAGGCGGAAGACGGCACGGGAGCCGACCTCGACAGCGCAGGGGCACGATCCCAAGGGAAAGGGAAAGGGAAAGAGAGGCGGCACTAGGCACGACCTCAAAAGAAAGGGAGGGGGCGTTCTGAGCCGACCTCGGGGCGGCCAAGTGGCATGACCGCGGAGGAAAGGGGAGACCTTCCGACTCTGAGCCGACCTCGGAGGGGTCCACGGGCGTGCCCTCGACGAGTACGACAAGTCGACAAGACCAGAAGTGGTCACAAACAGACCCGAGGCGGTGTAGAGGTAGCACGCGGAGGCTCCGACCCCGAAAGATGTGCACAATGCACGTGGAGCGGGGGATAAAAGCAAAAGTGCCATTACAGCAAAAATCCAGCGCGCGGGAGCGCTGGCACACGGGTGCAGCCTCGCAGGCGTAAGCAAGTACACCAAAAGGCGGAAGGCGGAAGAAGGAAGACGGCACGGTAGCCGACCTCGGAGACCAATGGGTACGATCCCAAGGGAAAGGGAAAGAGAGGCGGCGCTGGGTACGGGGCACGGCCTCGGAGACAATGGGCAGGACCTCGATGAAACGGGAGGTGGCACGGGGCGCGACCTCAGAGGAAAAGGGAGACGGCGTCCTGAGCCGATCTCGGAGGTGGACAAGGGGCACGACCTCGACGAAACGGGAGGTGGCTGGGCACGACCTCGGAGGAAAAGGGAGACGGCGTCCTGAGCCGACCTTGGAGGTGGTCAAGGGGTATGGCCTCGACAAGTACGACAAGTCGACAAGTACGGAGAAGGACCGGAGAAGGTGTGCAAGCACAATCACAAACGGACCCGAGGCGACACACGGCTCCGACCTCGAAAGATGCGCACATGCATCTCACTCGGAGTCGAAGGGGTTCACTGAGACGAGAAGAACGAAACGTCTCGGTGCGCAAGAAATGTGCATATCATGTTGCGCGGATGGGATAGATAGGGATGTGATACGTAGAGCAAAGCAAGGGAAGGGAAGTGCGTAAAGGGAGCGCGAACGAATAGGAGCGCTGCGGCTGCGGACGCCGCGAGTAGCGAATCGGCGTAGCGAGCGCGCGCATGCGCGAGTGCGGTGTGGCCGGCGCCGCGTGCGTCGAAGCCAGCAGCGTGCGTGGCGTGCACGGCGAGGAGTGCGAGCGGCCGCAGAAGCAGGCGACGTGGCTACGCCGCCGACGGTAGCGATGCGCCAGTAGCGCCAAAGAACAGTAGCGGTGCACGAGTACACAAAGTGCCAACTGCCGTCGCAGCACACCAGTGAAACAGCGGGTAGCGCGTGAAGCGAGGAGGTAATGCGGGTAGAGCGGCGGGCGCGTGAAAGAAGGGAGGTATGCATGCATTATTATGACGGAGAATGGTAAAGTGAAAAAAAAGAAATCGTGCGCGAAGCAGAATGGGGCAAAAAAAATAGGGAAAGGACGATACACTCAGCTGGGGCTGTGAATATGCATATGAACCCCTGGGTGGTTGGAGGCCCGAACGTATAGCTGGGGAAGAAAGATAACAACGATGCGTTTGCCTGGCTGGAAATATGGCATAATTCCTGGATGAATCGTGAGTTATGCTGAACAAATCGAGGTGACAAGAAAAAGGAAAAAAAAAAAAAGTCAGTGAATGCGTAGATAACGTCCTCCAAGATGAGCGCAAGCGCTCGCCAGTCCGACTGACGTGCAAATTGTCTCGATGTCTCATCCTGCGTGCTGCAGCGACGGTCGTGCAACTCACCGATTTCTAGGACCATCCCGATAAGATAAGTGTGGCGAATCGAGACGGCGTGTGTGGAGGGATACAGTTGGGTTAGGGAGAAACGGTGTAAGAACTTTCCAGGGAAAAGTCTTGTTTGCTAATGTTTGCCATCACCCCCGATGTTCCAAGTTGGCCGGACACTTCCTCAACGGCGCTCCGGTCCCTGCCGTCCTCTCCACAGCCCGTAACACCCTCGCCCCCTAGCAGTGTTCTACTGTGATCCTGTCCTATTCCTTTTGAGGATCCTCCTACTACTTAGACTCATATACTACATAGGGACAGGGGTATTCTGAGGTTTCACAGAAAAAAGTTTTCAGCTCTCGAAAAAAACTTCCGGTTTTGATTTTGGCAACATCGGGAACGTCATAAGATTCAGTCTTGTGTTATCAATCCATTTCGATGGCTGGCACTGGCAGGGTTCCTGGAGACACAAGGTCCTGTTTATTCCAGCCTCACCTTACGTGCGTGGTTACACATAGCTGTGCCCGAAAGTGCTGTTGTTAACTGACTCGGGCATATAGCTGTCGCGTACGTACATGAATCCGTTAATATGAACACGCCGGTGGCAGAAGGTGTCCTTTAACTTTCCTCCCCGTTACGCATCCACCGTCATGAAATCCCACCGTACCAATGTGCGTACCTTCATTTCCATCTAAGACATATCATATAACCAAGTGCAGTTTGCGCTGGACGATGATGCGGCCGAAGCCCAGCGTCAAACTTCGTCCATGCCAAAAATCGAGACCACTGACGGAGGAAACATTATAGAGTCATCACCACAAATGACAAGAGAGAAACCTGGAGGCGCATGTTCGTCTCTGATTTTGACATTTGGCTAACTATACCAAAGACAGTTCGCCTCTGATTCCAACGGATGGCCCTTTCAGCCATTATTGTGGGGACAACGCGCCGGTCTGGAAACTTTACATGGATCACGCCAGAATATCATACGACAACCTGGTCAATATATTGAACAGCGATCTCGACCCCCTCCTGATCTTTGTAAGCTCGCATTCACCTACGATGAGCCGTACACGTCACAGTTATTGGTTAATTTCGCAGGCTGGACTCTTTTCAGCGATCCTATCTGCTTTCCTCATCGAAATCCGGAAGGGCCTATGTACAAGAGGATCTTCAAGCGATAACGAACACCCTCCTCACAGTTCTCATCAAGAACCAGCACAACGTCACCGGCCCGCCGATTCCTTCTTTCAGTCAATTCGAGCCCAGTGCATCCTCGCGATGGGTCAATGGACTCTGGTTCTCAAGCCTAATGTTCAGTCTAATCAGTGCACTTGGCGCGAGTCTGGCAAAAGGCTGGGTTACGCAATTCTCTTCTGCGGTTTCTGGGTCAAGCTGGGGTGGCGCTTCAGCTCACTGCCGTCGGCTTCGGGGCCTCAGGCGATGGCGTCTGAACCTCATGGTTCAGTGTCTCCCTATTCTGATCCACATCGCCCTGTTTCTCTTTTGCACAGGCCTCGTCATCTTGGTCACACAGGACGACCTTATCATAGGTGTCGTGATCCTCGTGTTGACGGCGGTCACGGTGCTCTTGTATGTCGGCAGTACCATCCACCCCACTTACTCCCCCGACTCTCCTTTCCGCACGCCGCTCTCCGTGATCATTCCGGGTCTATTGACTGGCACGTGGGGACGGGAGGAGTACTGTGTATTCCCCAACCAGCCAGACACCCAGAAGGCACAAGCGCTGACATTGCTCTTGATAGAGTCTACGAATGTTGATACAATAAATGCAGCCATCTATGCAATAGCGGGTCTCCCAACTAGTCCCGCTGTTCAGGACGAACTCCTTCGCAGTTCGATTATTAGCCTCCTCTCCAGGACTCTCTGTACTGGGCTCGCAGATGACGATAGAGATGCAATCAGGACTTCCTTATATGCACTTCTTCGTTTGGTTCAGGCCGCCCCGGCAAATGCCAAGGATGTGGATGCAACGGAAGCTCTGCGAGCTTTGGTTAACCCTGATGGTCCATTAGCTCTTACGGACTCTCTTGCTCCAGGAATCCGGGAGATTGCACTCTGTGTTAAAGGTCGTATCCTTTTGCACCTTTGTCGCCACACACCCAATCCAACATTTTCACCCGATACCAAGCTTTTTGAAATGGAGATCCCTCTGCTAGCGAAATCATGTGGCGATGAGTATCTCAGCCGCTTATTACATGAAATTTGCTTGCTTGGACAAGCTTCCGCCAAATCTACGAGATGCAAATACCCATTTGATTTCCTCGCCATCCTCAATGATCCAAATTCGCCCAACCGCAACGACGTCCACATGGTATTAGTTAACGCTGCGATATTAGGTATGTCACAAGTTCCTTCCATTGACCAGAAATTTATTAATGATATCCAGAGTGCCGCATCACAGACAGCGTCGCAAAGTTTGGGACCCAAACATTGTTAGACGGGCTGGCTGCGGGTTCGATCGAACTACGAAGGCGATACGCAAGACTGTTTCCTGAGCTTGCTGCCGATCGTATGTGATATCAGGTTCCCATTGTTCAATGCTGACCTCCGTGATCAGCCATATTCAGACGTCAATTCAGCTTCACTGTCAACGTGACTGGGAACGACATCGGTGCCCTACCCAAATCTGAAGACTGCGTTAGCAGGCAGTACATGATCGCCGCTCTGACGGCTTTGGTTGCTGATGGTACACCCGCGGCACTATCCGATACACCCAGAAGCTCACGCCATAACTCCTAAGATGCCGGCCGCAACATTGTTGCACAAGGCCTCCCATCAATACTGGAGGGTCTGAAAAGCCCAGATCCCGGCATAGTTTGGGATGTCACTCGATTTATAACAAACATTGCCCATCACGGTAAGGGCCACTTGCCATCCTTGACTCTCATTTCATCTGTCGATAGATGATTTACGGAATATAATCCCCGCCCCGAAATGTTGAGGATAATCACAGTCATGGCAGAGAGAAGCAGCGAACAACGGGCCCTCTTGGAGCCATTTGTGGATCTTTTAGCTTACGGTTCGTGGTTACCGTCTTGTTGGTCTGGAATTCAAATGCCTGTAGACTCTGTTCGCTCCACTGTTACGGCAGCAAGCGTCGTCGACGTTCTTATTGCGCTCATTGGAATCGAGCGGAGGTTGGACGAAGGGGTGGTGGACAATATCCTGATACTTCTTTCCCAGGACGGTGAGAATCCACATTTGAAACCCGCGTTTGTGGGCCGACCTTGCGCTAGCCGATTTTTCCGCCGCCATGTCAGCACCTGAAAATATCCAAAAAGTCGTGTCGATGTTAATGGATCCGAAGTGGTCGGTGCAAAAATCCGGACTGAAAATTATTTCCGCTTGGGCGGAGGACGGTGAGTGTCCTTACCATGGTTATGCTCGCCAGTCAACTTGATCAGAGGCCGGGCGGGCTGCAATGGTGAAAACGGGGACAATCGACACGCTCATCATGATGTTACGGGATCCGAATTCCGTTGTAGTACAAGCAGGAATCACGACTGTACTCTCTCTTATGCGGCACGGTGAGCTTTATCTTCGTTAGCCTAGTGTTTGAGCTCAATAACAAGTAGTCAACGGTTGCATGACCATTTTCGAGTCGGAACTCCATGTTCTTGTCTCAATGCTCCTGGATTGGGAGTGGCGAGTGCGACAATCCGCGGCCAAAATTATCTGTACGGTTTTGCAGCATGGTGAGCCTCCACATTCCTTCTCATATCGGGTCTGAATCGCAGTAGATATCTTCATGGCCAACCCCGCAATTGTAACTCCGGAGATGGCGGGAAAAGTCCTGTCAACCCTGGCGGATCCTCGGTGGGATGTTCGAGAATCGGGCCTCAAGATTGTCCTCACTCTTGCACAGCAAGGTAAGCCGTATGCGGTCGGGACTTCCATTGTGATGCCGACCTGGAATTAGGTGGCTACGAGATACTTTCAGCACAGGACAACATCCTGAAGATCGCGGCCTCGCTGCAGGATCGGAACCCTGATATGAGAAGACTGGCACTCGAGGCTGTTTCCGCCCTTGCGAAGCACGGTGATTTCAAACTTTGATTATTGTCCAGCTGGGTCTGAGTCAGCTCTCCGTCAGACGCGATCCACTCAGTATTATCAGTCCCAGAAACCATGCGCGAAATCGTAAAAACGCTAGACGACCCCAGCCCAGCCATAAAACATTTGGGACGTGAGATCATCCTCACTCTGACCGCCCACGGTATCTAGTCTATCCGTTACATGTACATGAGGTGCTGATACCAGTTGGCCCAACTAGCAAGCTCATCCTCGGAAATGATCCACAAAACCATGTGGATCCTATGGGCTCCGGGAGAGGATTTGCGAGAATCACGAGCTGAGACAGTTCTTGCCATTTCTGAGCAAGGTATGTCAAAATTCTCTGGCCACATAGTCCTTACCGAACAACTCCCAGATGGCGGGCGCGCGGCAATTTTCAAGTCAGACATAATCGAAAGAATTCTTTCAATGCTGGTTCGGCCAGAGGAGGAGGTCCGTGCTTCTGGCCGGAGAATTGTTTACACTCTCTCGCGTAATGGTACAATCTCATATCCAGCAATCGGTGTCGTGCCTTACTCTATCCAGATACTTTTGGTACTGCAATTTCAAGCCCTGAAACATTGCCAGCAATTATCTCGATGCTCATAAATCCGAACTGGGATGTGCGATGCACGGGCCTCGAAATAATCTGCGCTGTTTGTCAGAAAAGTGAGAGCACAAATTTAAACACTATTCATTTGCTACATGATTTTTCTTAGCCGTAGTTACTGGGGCAATTTTAAAGACTGAGACAATAAACAAAGTCATCACGATGCTACAGGATCGCGACTTTCGTGTACAACAATCGGGATTCAGGACCATTTCTGCTCTTGCGCAGCATGGTGAGTGAACCTCGCCTTGGTAGTATTGTCCCTTGAGCTTTAACTCACGTTTTGATCAGCCGAAGTTCATGCGATGCTCACAAAACCCGATTCAATTCAGCTAATCATGATGCATCTCCGAGATCTTAATTCTAATGTGTACCAATCAGCATTCGAGACTGTGCTTGCTCTGTCTCTCCACGGTGAAGATCTTTGTCCATCTGTGCCACTCATGACGAACTTTCAACTAGTCGAGGAGTTTGCGCTTATCCTCAAGGCAGAGATGCTTCCGGCATTGTTGAGTGCGGAATGGAAAGTGCCATTCCTTATACCTCCATTCATTCGGGCTCTGTCGCAACACGGTGAGAGTTCCCAATTATAAGTGATCTTTGTGCACTAAATTCCATGCAGATGAACTCAGGGTGGCGATATCAACCCCAGAGAGCGTGCAAAAGATTATCTCGATGTTGCATGATCCCGGGGCATCAGTTCGAAAATCAGGGCTTGAGATTGGTTTGACTCTTATCAAAACCGGTGAGCTTTCATGTTCATCAGCATTATGGGGTGAACCAACGCCTAACCAGCGCGGCGCATGGTATTTTTAACAACGGACACAGTAAACAAGATCGTTTCAATGCTGATGCATTCAGAGTGGTACGTGCAAGAGTCGGGACGTTGCTTAATTCTCGCTCTTATCGAGCACGGTGAGTTTCTGCATTCATTGCCGACGACTTCAAGCCGACTGTCGAACAGCCGACATGCGCGACGCAATCTCCACGGCAGAAACAATAGGAAAAATTTCCACGATGTTATTTAATGCACAACGGTATGTACGACAATCAGCAGTAATGGTTCTTGCGGCCTTGTCCGCGCAACCCACGGGCGTCCACCCTATGTTGGAAACTATTGAAACTATCGTCACGATGCTGCAAGATCCCATGCATGATGTACGCAAATCCGCCCTTGACGTTTTTACTCGTCTCGCACAAAACGGTGAGATTGTTCCGGATCCGTCGCTTTCATCAGCTGACCTTCAGTCAAAGGAGGTCCGCCAAGCAATTTCAAGACGAGGACCACTTCAGAGAATTATGACGATGCTGGAGGACTTGGACTGCACTGTGCGGGAGTGGGGATTTTGGGGGATTGTCTCCCTGATACAGCACGGTGAACCTCACAATTCAACGTTTATATAATTCACTCAATGATGCGGCTAGATGATCTCGCCTTAGCACTTTCAAAGCCGGAGATAATAGAAAGGATTTCCGTCAGGCTGAAGAGCCCAAATTCCGATGTTCATCGCACGGGACTTGTCACTGTCTTCTCTCTTTCCCAGCATGGTGAGATTTAATGTTCACTATCTTCTGCGAGTTGACCTTGAATGTCAACCAGCCACCATTCGTCGTGCCTTGGTATCTCAAGGTATACTACAAGTGATCATCTCTACGACAGTAGGGAACACAAGTCCGGCGGCTAGATGTCTATTTACTCTCCTAGAATATGGTGAGATTTCATGCATCGATATATATATATATACGTCTGCTTATTTTCCACAGACGATATTGGAAACTTCCTTTCGACTAATTCACTGATGTCCATAATGGAAATAATCGATGGGGGGCCTAGGGACGAACCTCTTCTGCACCTAATGCACATCCTCAGTGGACGACGTATGCATACCCCGTGAATATTTGAGTATGATACTGACACTGGATTCAGCCGCAAACATATCGCTCATCAGTGCTGCTTTGATCGGAAAAACCTTAGAAAGAGTCTATGCGGGCCCTCTCGTGCGACATTCTTACATTAAGATGATTAAAATGTTGCCCACGTGAGTGCCAGCAATCTATCGTCCCCTGTGTCTGCTCAATTGAAACCCCAGATCAGCTAGATTTCCATCCCGACATGTGCAGCAACTGATTGCACTCCTCAATGACCCAAACCCAGTAATTGTGTCGGACGTTGTCTACATTGCGACGCATTTCGCTCAGAATGGTGGGACTCTGTACTAGTCTGCTGGGGTGCGCGACTGACCGCGTCACTAGATAAGTTCCGACATGATCTCCTCCAGTCGAACATTTGTGAAGTCTCAATCAAACTAATTAGGCGCCATGACACAACAACGCCGGCCCTGTCTATGGTCACGGCGTTGGCGAAATATGGTGAGTTAATTGGGGCCCTAACCGGGCTTCAGACCAATTTATTCTCTCTTTAGATGACACTCGCACTTCTATCATACTGGGAAAATCCGGGATCGTCCATGAGCTTGTGAACATGATGAAAGCCGGGAAGACTGATTTTGATCGCTGGCAAGGAGGCGTGAAAGGATTGCTTGCGTTGGGTCTGTTCTAGTCGGCTGTGCTATTTCTCCACATATCCTTGGTCTTTTCGTCCTCCTCTCTGCATCTTCTGTGTTTAACTTCGTTCAGGCTGCATTTTGCTCTGATTTTGCACCATTGCCTGTCTCGTGTTCAACTACTGTCCCCATTTGTAGCCCAGTTTCTGGATACCCCGTTTGTACAGCCTCGAAAAAATGCTCTGCACAGATAATAATCATCCACTTGACCCATCTGTACTGCGATCCGCAACCAAACACAATTTCTCGCAGCGAGTTCTTACTGCGCCGCAAGTATTTTCATTGAAGTATCAACGGAGGATATGGATCCGGAGGATCATCGCGCGGTGCTCGGTGCACTATGCGTGAGGGAAAGGCAAAGCAAGTGCTGTCACGGTGTAGAGCGCCGCGCGATGCAATGAGGGCCACCAGCCGAAGTTAGGGCGGGGCGATGGCCAAACGAGCCGAATTACGGAGGCAGCCTGCAACTGCAGAAGAATCAAGACGAGAGCGACCTTGAATGGCCGACGAGCACAGAAGGAATACGATAGAGTCGTAGGTGCGAGAGACGCGGCGGTGTACAAGCACGGCCTTGGAAGGAATACCACAAGCAGACCTCGAAGGAACGAGAGGAGGCGGAGGCGTAGGCGTAAGAGCACAACCTCGGAGACACGTCCTCGAAAAAGTCAAGAGAGGCGGCATAGTGCGGGCACAACCTCCAAATGTGGGCATACAAGCCCGATCTCGATGGGTCCGGGACTCGGCCACAAAGTGCAAGGGACAGTGCGCGGGCAAGACTGCCAAAGGAACAAGGGGTGGTGTACAAGCATAGGCTTGGAGTCGACGACGTGTGAGTGTCGCGGCCTCAAAACACGCATATGCAGATGCGAGGCGCCACGCCGCGGGACGCTGGGGCGGCAGGATGAGGACCTTCAAAAGGGTACAGCGGCATACGAGCATGACCTCGAAAGGCAGGACCTCGAAAGGCAGCAGTACATAGCTCGGAGGCTATTAGCTCCAATGGGTATGATATGCCGTGGGCGGGAGCGGGCGCAAGGCTAGCCGTCGTGGGACGAAGACTGGAACGGGGGAGGGAGGAAAGCACAAGTGCCCTTGTAGCAAAAAGGGGCGCGGGAGTAGACAGCGGCATAAACGCTGGCACACGGGCAGAGGCGTAAGTAACGACACCAAAAGGTGCAAGACAGCACAGGAGCCGACCTCGGAGGCCAATGGGCCCGACCTCAGGGAAAGGGAAAGGGAGGCGGTACTGGGCACGACCTCAAAGAAACGGCAGGCGGCCGGGCACGACCTCGACGAAACGGGAGGAGGCGTTCTGAGCCACCTCGGGCGGCCAAGGGGCATGAATGACCTCGATGAAACGAGAGGCGGCCGGGTACGACGTTCGAGGGGTACACTGGCACGGGCGTGCCTTCCGCAAGCACGACAAGTCGACCCATTTGGAGACGGACCGGAAGTGGTCGCGAAAGGACCCCCAAGACACGGAGTCGGAAGGGTTCACTGAGACGAGAAGAAAGAAACGTCTCGGTGCGCAAGAAATGTGCGTGTCATATTGCGCGAACAGGGTAGATAGGGATGTGATACGTAGAGCAAAGCGGAAGGCAGACAAGTGCGTAAAGGGAGCGCGAACGAAAGGAGCGCTGCGGCTACGGACGCCGCGAGCAGCGAATCGGCGTAGCGAGCGCGCGCATGCGCGAGTGCGGTGTGGCCGGCGCGCGCGTGCGTCGAAGCCAGCAGCGTGCGTGGCGAGGAGTGCGAGCGGCCGCAGAAGCAGGCAACGATGCGCTAGCAGCGCCAAAGGAAGGTTGCGGTGCACGATGCCGCCCGCGGGCGGTACTGACGCCTGATACGCCCAACGGTGCACAAAGTGCCAACACCAGTGAAACAGCGGGTAGCGCGCATGAAGCTCGGAGGTAGTGCGGGCAGAGCGGAAGGCGAAATAAAGAAGGTAGGTGTGTATGCAATATATATGACGGAGAATGGTAAAGTAAAAAAGAAATCGTGCGCGAAGCAGAATGGGCCAAAAAAAAGGGAAAGGATGATACACTCAGCTGAGCAGCTGTGAATATGAACCCTCTGGGTGGTCGGAGGCCCGAACGTATGTATAGTTGGGGAAGAAGATAGCGACGATGCGCTTGCCTGGCTGGAAATACGGCGATCCATGGATGAATGGTGAGTTCCGATGAACAATCGCGGTGACAAGAAAAAAAGAAAAAAAAGAAATCAGTGAATGCGTAGATAATGTCCTCCATGGCCAAGATGAGCGCAAGCGCTTGCCAGTCCGACTGACGTGCAAATTGTCTCGATGTCTCCCTGCGACGGTCATGTAACTCACCGATTTTTACGACCACCCCGATGAGATAAGTGTGGCGACGACTCGGATACGACGTGTGTGTGAGGGACACAGTTGGGAGAGAACGTGAAATGACAGTCGACAATCGAGGGCGGCAGCGTAAACTTCAAAATTGCGATTGATGTCCCGATCAGCTGGGTGTTATCTGCCATGTGGCTGTGAAGTTATCTGCCACCTTCGCAATTTGAGTACATTCCACTTCATCTCAATTCATGTAAATAATCAAGGGGCCTCAATGAAGAACTTGGACTCTGATTTGGTCTTTAGATCATCGAAAACTGTCGTGAATAAAATAAAATAGCCAAACGGCAGATAACCATTGTGACTGGCAGATACCGTCACGTCACACGTTACCTAGTCCTTTCCCTCACGCACGGCCGCCTCACTATGTCTGTTTCCGCCACAAACTCTCATTGCACCTCTAAGACTTGCAACAAGGAAGCTTTTGGCAACTTAAAATCTCCATTAAAAGGCACCAAAGCACTGCTGTCGCGAAAAGTTCTGATCGGGAGTCGCAAACGACTGGCATCGGTATTCTGCATGGATCCGTTCAAACCAGTTGACTTGGCCTCACGGGGACGCATTTTTTACATACTACCTCCATGGATGACTTCAAAACTCTGTTGTTACCCTCATTTTCTTCAAATTTCTTGATCTTGATGTCGCGGCGCCACGCGAGGTGGAAGGAATGGGCTGCGTGGACTCAGGGTGTCATATTTACTATCCCCGTGCGTGTATCAAACGAGTTCTTGTTCAATTCTTCTTGCTAACGTGTCCATATTATTTTTTGTCTTCGGGAAACCTGGAGACTTTGCAGATCGACTGCTTTTGCGCGCTGCGGAGTCGATTCAAGCGTGACCTGCAGGCAAATTACGATCCAACTGCTGTCCGGTAGCATTATGCGCATGGTGGCAAGCCGTTCGACCGAAACATACGCGTATGATCAAGTACTTGCAATTCAGCATCCACCCTGGCCGGGATACGCAAGCTCAAGAAACGCGCTCTTCCAGTGTTCTACTCAACACGCTGCACAAGCAGACCCGTCTCTGGGCATCAAACCCCTCCGCTCTGTACCTGCCAAATCTGGCCCTCTCGTGTTTAGGCCCTCCTAACAGCACAAATAATATATTTGAACTACAATTGTCGGTGGGTTGCCGCCGACTCATCGTAGACATAAACCAATATCTTTTTCTTCCCTCTACCCGATTGCATCTCTAATCCTCGCTTGAACGCGATTCCTCCGCTACTGTTATGTATTTTACGTGATTTGGTACTCTGTAAATCTTTATGCAACACTTTCATTCAACCTGAAGGTCCTGAACCAAAATGAGAGGCTCTACTGAGTTCTCTTACAATCCTTCCTTTTTGGAGTTCTTTTTCGCTTTTTTCCCGGCACGGGACCCAGTACATTGGAATAAAAACCCTCACGACTGAAATGATGGACCAAAACTTGATCCCGTCTCATGCCCGAATTGAACCAAAGATCACGCGCCCTGCTTCTGAACTTCTGGAAATATATTCATTTTCGTAACATCTTTTGATGTGATCTTTATACCATGGGCTAGTGTTGCCGCGACTCGGAAAGTCGAGTCGCGACTTGTTGAGTCGACTTGGTTTGGAAGTGGACTCGGCCAAGTCGACTTGAGTCGACTTGAGTCGCCAAGTCAACAAAATTTTGCAACTGATCCTAAGGCCTCCAGAGGTCGTAAAAACACAAAGGGCAAAAACAAAAATTTCGACTGTCACAGTACTCAGGTGATGGTGTCACCCATGTCACAAATTTTGATCATGCTCCGAATATGGGAACTGACTCAAGTCGACTTGAGTGACTTCGAGTCGATCCCACCGACTCGACTCGACTCGACTCAAGTCGGCGGTTTCAAGTCGACTTCGTAGGCCCAAGTCTGAAGTCGCGGCAACACTACGTATACCATGGGCACGCGACGCGTCCAGACTCCACAGTTGTCCGAAAAGAGACATAGGTCTCTCCTTGATCTATCAAATCAATGACAGACAGACGGCGATAGTTTTCCGCAGGACAGCAAGGTATAAATCCAGGCTCTGAAACTTCAAAGCCTTTCCAGGTCCCGCCATGAAATACGCGTCTTTCCTCCCCATTGCCTTCGCCTTAGTTTTCGTTCCGCATACCTTGGCAAACACGTCAATCTCCCCGCCGAAGAGTCTGAGGTACCTATTATATCTATACATCACACGCATGAAACGTCCATGAACTAACGCTCTCGCAGGTCCTCCTCTTCAGAGACATCCTTTTCAGTAACCGGCACCATTAGCAACTCGATGCTCTCGGCCCCGCAAATCTCGCCATCGCTCCCCCCCTCGACCCCGGGCAATCCGAACTCCCTTTCGTCGTCCCTCCCCACCCCTACGCCGTCCAGCGTGAGCGGGTCCTCCAGCGCAACGGCACCTAGCAGTTCCGCGCCCACATCCACGAGCAACACGCCCAGCGCAGCCCATCCCACGGCCGTCAGCGGTGATAGATTGGCGATGGGACTTGGTGTGGGGATATTGGCTGCCGTTTTGATCTGAAGTTGGAAATGATGGACGTGAATTTCGGAACCACTAGGATTTCAAGGATTAGTGAAACAGTGCAGAGCAGAAAAGATTCAAAATCATGGACGGTCGGCTTCGTACCGAAGTCTTTGAAATACTGTAGGCAGAATCATTGCCGTGCGGTTGAACTTAATAACGGGTCAATGGTCAATTGAATCCAGCTAGTTAGCTATCGAGGAACACACGAAGGGTTCAAGAAAATAAGAAAACAACTTTTCTGAGTGCTGTCGAGTATAATTGTTAGTGAAATTGCAGCGTCAAAGACTTGCGGCGCTGTAAATGAAGAATACCGGGAATGGAGACACATGGGGTCGCGGCGCGCTTGAGATTTTGGCCATTTAGGGGGGTTGGGTCTCGGGCTTGAAGGGAATGCACGACGACGTGCTCGCACTCTCGACTGCCTTCGGTATAGGTTCACCTCCCGCCAGGGTGGAATATTTTGCAGAAAGACTGTCGGCCGAGTTAGTGCTCTGTCGCTCGCTCATGGAGCGCTTATACGCCAAAGTGAATTTTTCTCGCGGATTAATCGGCAAAATATGGATTGTGCTGTCGGAAGAAAGGGAATTGGCCTCTTGGAGGATAGACATCTGAACGTCGTGAAGCGCTCTATTTGTTGCTCGGGTCGTTGAATAGGTCCGTGTCAAGTGCAACGCGCGTGTTATCGACTGATATTGTTGCCTGCCCTGCGCGCTAGCATTCTCCCAGTCGAGGTCGGAGAGCGGATGGAACAAGTCAGGTCCCAGATACGACTCGTCGGCTCTGGCATTCACAACATCCACACGGATGTCCGGATTCTAGGATCTCTCACAGTATTAGGCCTGTTCGTATCTCAGTTCTTCTGGCCTCTTCGGTGACTAATTCCCCGCCAGCGTTGCCTCTCATTATCTGGCTGACCAAGTCTCCGACGTCAGCTCTCACGTCCGGCAGGTCGAGTCGCACGTACAAAGGCTCATCGAGAAATCATCATCCCCACACGACATAAGTGATCCTATCGCGAATAACCATCCAATTGGCGTACTGCGATGGGTTCAACGTGCGTCGCACCTTTTTTAAAAAAATTCGCGGCGACTCTCATTTGGCCAGGTAGGATCTTGATCGGATTCTCAAAGCACATCTATGCAATCGCCTCAAGGCCGGAGGCAGGTATGTTGAGTACGGAGATTACAGTATCGTCTCCGAGGATGGCGGTATCATTCCGCCTCCGCACCTCCGGAAACTGATGGCCGGAACCCGGTTCGACATGAGCATTATCAAGCGCAAGAGGCTGGGCTACGACATCACAGACGCAGCGGAATGCCCTCGTTGTCACTGCCGGGATAACCCAGATACCCCGATCAACGGTTGGAGACATTGGTATTAACCCTCCTCCACTCGATGGGAACCGCAGTTTGCTAAGGGTTACTCCCTTCACAGTTCCAACGTTCAATTGAATGTGGAGAGAAATTCCAGATCTGCCCAATCGCACCGAGCGACTTGGTGATCACAGAAATTCACCGTTCACGGGTTGAAACCTGGTATGTCTGAGTCGGAGGCTTTAGGCTTCAACCGCTCACGCGAACACAGGTTCGGGGCTGTCTCAGGGGAACTCGAATTATTTTGTTCAAATCCAAGTTGTTTACGTGAGTGGCCTCGATCTCTGTCTTGTACTTCTCGAATCTCTGATTCGTTATCTCCAAACTAATCAGGAGGTGCGTTCTCACGCCTTCCAGTGCCAGTGCAATTGACCGGCGCAATTATTAACATATCCTTCAGCCCCTGTCCTGCCGCGCTCTTTATGATTTTGCGGAGCACGATGATCCCAACTGCATCTCCTTTCGCACAAACGATATCCGAGTCATTGAGGTGCTGGAGCAGGTTCCGGATGGTTGGTGGTGCGCTCGTCGCCTGGTGGACCCGCTTCGGCGCCCGGGGTGGTTCCCTGCTTCTTTTGTCACGGTTATTTCAGACGTGGAAGCGGACCGGGCTTTTAAGCCGGCATAATCCGTGTATCTCCCTCCTTCGGTCTCAAGTGGAATTTTCTTTGCAGAGCAATCCCTAGTTCCGGCTTTGCTCACAACGTAGTGGCATTGAGTACAGAATAATCAATATAACCTGAAGAAATTACCTATCTCGAAAACCTCTCTCCTGTCTGTCCCCCCGAAGTGTATCGTGCCTGTAACTTGGTCATCTTCACTCGCCCTTCCCTCTCGCCTTACTGCACTTCCCGCTATTTCGTCTTCAGCCCACCCACCGCCCGTTAAAAACCAAAACCAAAAACTAAATAATGAGGATAAAACCTTTTATGGAGGGCAATGCACCAAAATCAAGAGCGAGCGCGCTTTCAGTGCTCTCGCGGGCGTGCACCTCCATCAATCAAACGGTATGTGCAAATAGAAACTCATACAACTGATAGCATGGCCAGCTGCTCATTAATTCATTAAATCCAAAAGATATTCCTGCTGAAAGTGACTTTCCTCCCTTCAGTAGAAACTCATCAATCTTGCTAGTGGATATCATTTGTAAAAATTATCCTCGAACAATGAAGATTCAACACTGTCCATAAAATTCAAGAACAATTCTCGAATCAAGTCTGGCATCTGCTGGCTCAACGTGAGCTGGTCGACGCTTGCGCGCACGCGCAAGCGGTGACCGAGGGAATCTTTGCGCCTTTTTCAAGTTCCTCGGAATATGATTCCTGATACCGACTAAGGAACCAGGTCTCAAATCCATAATGTAAATCATCAGTTGACAATCATACCATAGTTACCAGAAAATTAAGAAATCTTTGAGTATGTGCAGCGCAAACCGCGTTTTCCGGCGCCATGCAATCTCAACTTTTGTGAATCTTGCTTGTGCTCTGAACATGATATTTTATACAACCAAATTATCCTGTGTCCTGCCATCCGTGGCTCAACGTGAGCTTGGTTGACACGCTTCGCGTCGACCAAGTGAACCTGAGCCAGTAGTCTCTGTTTTTGTGAATCTGGCTTTAAAAGAATAATATTTACATATCCTCTGGTATAGCAAGAGGTACCAGGGGTTCCCGGAGGGCCTTAGTATCAATTACTTTTATATTATTAATTATTTGATTATTTAATTTGTTATGTTATTGATTTGCTGATGGGGACTTTTCAATTCGTGTTTGAGACCTGGTTCCTAAGCCGGTACCAGGAATTGAATGATTGCGATGCAGAACAAATATATATTATACCACTATCAAATCAACTCCCTCGGGCACAGAGTCTGGCTTTCCTGCCTTGTACCGAGCAATATTGTTAAGGAGTTTGGGTAGATGAGTGTGATCATAGTCTAGGTGCTGAAGCTCCTCAAATACTTCGGCATCTGCAAGCGCTGCATCATCATTGGGCCATACACTAATTGCATGAAGGGCATCAATCGCAGACCAGGAGCGCTCCCTGGAACACGCAGTTTCACTGTTGAGTTTCTTACAAGATAATGTGTCTGATTCAACGACTCACCTCGCAAGTATCGCAAGCTGCTTGTAATGGTGTGCTCTCGTGCATCTCTATTTCTTTTCACCTGTCAAGACAAGCCCTGGGTCGACCTGGCTGTGGCAGGACAGTGAATAACCCAGCTGGGACGATAATCAAATAACCCGGTCTGAAGTGATCGCGACCGACAACGAGAGGGCAGCGCTGAACAACCCGGCTCTAGAGGGGAAGTTTGGCTGTGGCCATCGAGGCGGGGTGTCGCGAGACTTGGAAGAGGCAGTAGAGTAACCGCCTAGTCACCAAACTCGAGGGTATCTCGAGGAAAAGATGATATGTGTACAAGCATCGTTCGTGGTTGTGGTGAGAGAGCGCTGCGCCATTTTCAGGTCGAAGTAGACTTGATATTAGATGAGGTAGAATCTAAAGTACACGTAGATTCTACTGAGCTTATATACTGTATCTTGTGAAACTGATGGTTGCCTCTTTATGAAATAGCAGACGCTCCTAGGTGCTTGATCTTGGTAACAGGCGATCGGGGTATCCCGATCGTCGTTTGAATAACCCCTGGTTGGTTATTCCGAATCTGATTGTCTCAAGTGAATACGAATAACCCCCTGTTGGTTATTCCGTATGTGTTGTCTTGTCCTAGATTGCAAATATGTTTATATTTGCCAATCTCGTTGCTTTTGATAACCCGGAATGCCCGGGGTTAAGTTTGAGCGAAAATGTTGGAAGTATGCCAAATCATGACATCACCACACATATATTCATCATCCTCTATTTTACTATTCACTCTACTAAAATACTCGGCGCTCCTGCGGAGCGCATCAAAACTTGGGAGACTCCTATTTACTTATCATATAAATACTTGGCCTGTCCGTAGTTAGCTCCTTAGTCAATCTACAGTTTACACCACTTACCTTTGCTGCCAGACTACCAGCAAAACCAGTCTTTGTGTGCCGGGATTCCTAGCCGACTACCTAGCCGACTTTCCGCCGTCTATCTAGCTGCTCTCCCCATCACATCTTTTTAAGTACTCTCTAACCCCTGTCACTGCTTTTCTGGTTTCCCTCTGGTCTGATCAACTGGACTACCAACTGCTGCCGACACATTACAGCACCAAGATTCTAACTATGGAAAACAACAACAATACTGCAAAACCCCATACCCATGCTGCCACTCGTGCCGGCATACACCCCGCTCCCCCCCCTCTCTACAGCCCTGTCACCGTCTACTTTGGAACTATCAAGGCCGGCGTTGCTGGGAACCCTTCTGCAGCTGCGTCAGCGAGACCTGTGTCTGCTGCGGTGGGTGCATCCACCCCTAGAGTTGCCCTCGCTCACTAAGAGCGAGGAGAAGAACGACGTTGGAGGTCTGACCTCTGCGTCGTTGGTGGATATAGACAGGGGCTGGACTCCCGTCTCTCGTAAGACCTCACGTAGCCATCGTGAGCATTGTACTAGTTCCAATAGATCAGAACCTACCAATAGTAATCATTCTGATTTGAGCTCATCCGACAGCGAATCCCAGTCCACCATCGCTCGCGCGACTAATGAGATGAGTAGCGCAGATCTTGATGCACTCGTCCATTGTCATGAGGCAATTACCGAGCAGTATCACGCTGCATTGTTGGCACGTACTACGGTAGCTGCTGAGGAGTGTTCCATCAAGGAAGAGAGTCATGCACCAGGCTTCGCGAGTATGACTCCCGAAGTGATAAACCTGGTGACCAGGAGCCCAAACTTCTTGACCGGAGCGTGCAGTTCCAGGCGCGCCATGGTAGAAGAGGTCTATGATGAGGATTTCCCTCCTTTTAACCACGCGCCAAAGTCATCGCGCTTCATTATTGAAGATGCCGAGAAGGACTTGATCGACTTGGGTTCATTGAACTCAGTCGCGTCGTCCCTCGCGCCCAGTAGCCCCGTGGCTGGACCCTCCCGCAAGGGAAAGGGTGTCGACCCCGGGAATTGGGGAGACATATTAGGGTTGGATGGCTTCTCTGAAGCTGACTTGCACGCTCAGCGCTCAGCTCTAGCTAATTACGAGGAGATTAATAGAATTCAGCTTAAGGAATCCGCGCAAGTTGATTACCTTTCGGATTTCTTTCCACCACGAGTATCGTCCCTGAAAGACAGAGCGCACAAGCGCTCCAGGTGCCCCAGACAAAAGAAAGTCAGGATTCCCGAAGAGGCGCCGCAGCGTGTAACAAAGGTCGATGGACCTGTTGCTGTGCCGGCGCCAGTGAAACCACCTACAAGGGTTGTGTTTCAGACTGTGGAACTTCCGAAGACGGAGGTTCCCGCACCTGCCATGACATGGACAGTAAGCCCTACTTCCATGGTAACTCTCAGCTTGACACCTGAGGAGATAGTAGCTCTCGTTACGGCTAAAGTAATGGAGCTTCAGTCAAAGCAGGGTGCTGTAGAGAGTGCATCTAAGGTCAACGACGACTCACAGCACATCAAGCCAGTGTTTCTCGTTCCAGAGGTCCGGGAAAGTACAGCTCCCTGGGGTGCGACCCCGGGAAGGGTGGCTGCTATTAATTTCTTCGAAAAGGCACTTCACGGAGCAGCCTCCTTGCCTGATGACCCATCCGACAATTCGAGTTCGGAGTTGGATGCTAGTTCGCACCACTTGGATCGCGACGAGGTGCTTCAAGCCCTCACTTGTCTTCTAAGCGCAGGTGTGGCCATGAGTGCAAGAAACGAATGATTTTAAAGCCAATCCCGCCGACTCAGTACGATGGTGAACCTGATGCGAATGCAATTCAGCGGTTTGCTCGTGAATCCACGACTTATGTCCAAGTGGGTCGCGTAGCTAAAGACCAGCAGGTCTACTGCATCTCGTACTTCCTCGACGGCAAGGCTCTCAACTTCTACAACCAAGTTGTGAGCAAGGACGAGCAGATCTGGGATTTGAAGCGGTTCTTCATTGAACTCTTTGAGTTCTGTTTCCCAGTTGATTTCCGAAACGTGCAGAGGAAGCAGCTTAATCAATGCTTCCAAGGACAGAAGACTGTTGCTGCGCACATTGCAGAATGGTCACATATCTGGAATTTGATTGGGTTAGAAGATACTCAAGAGAAGATTGTGAAGCTATTCAATAGCTTCTCTTACCCAGTGCAAACAGAGATATATCGTAAGGATATAGATCCTGAGGCAAACACCTGGGAAGAGGTCGTTAAAGCGGCCGAGCAGGCTGAAGTTTTGTTAAAACTTGCCAACAGGAACCAGGACTCCAAGGGAGCCTCGTCAAAGCGAGGCGAGTTGTCCCAGAAATGCGACAAGTCACAAACACAGACCAAGCATGGAGGCTTCCAAGGCCACGGGCACCACAGTTCCTCCAAGACTCAAGGAGAAGTCTTGAGGACTTCATCGGCTGATCTGGTAGAGAAACCAGGGAAGCAGGGGAAGAATGGCGAACTCTCAGCTGAAAGGAAGGCCGAGATGGTCGCCAAAGACTTGTGTTTCAATTGTGGTGAGCCCAACCACATGGCCCACAACTGTCCTAAAAAGAGAATCGTCCCTTCTAAAAAGAAGGGTAAACCACCGGGACTTCAGGTGAATGCCGTTCAGATGTCCATACCTTCTGGGTCCTCATCTCACGATGCACTCCATGAGTCCACCCAAGGCATGCTTGAGACGTTTGCACTCCGGTTCAATTTGAGCAGAGTCCAGGAGGGCAGGGAACCCCTCCAAGCATTTTCGGATTCTGAAAATGATTTCGATTTAGTTTCAGACGTAAGCTCGGACGTGGGAGTCGAATCCATGGGTGAGAACTCACCCATTGGTGACATCTACGTGATGCTAGTTGAGATGATGCTGCAGAACGCGCAGCCGTACCCCGGAGATAACCCACTTCCTAATCTGGAGGCCTTGGCATCCGAAAAGAGGTTCTTAGTATACCTGTTTTTGGACACAGAATATATCGTCTCAGACAAGGCTCACCTCGAAGGTGTCGTGCTGAGCACAGAATTGCTGCGCAACCCGAGTTTATGCCCACACTCTGGTATGCCCAGATGTGTGCCGCTGATCTCGGACTCAACCCAGACGAGGCGCTCCAAGTGCTGAGATATCTGGAGGAAATTGAGGACACTCAGCAAGGAGCCCTCGAAGTACTGCTGGAGCATCACTTCTCACCTAATCCATCCAACGATGGTGATAGGTTTGAGGTGCACCCCAAACCAGACTTCTTGGTTATTTCGGACCGAACGCACGCGACGTGCGTATCCCTACCCAGAAAATTCTTGGATGACGTCCAATTCAACTTCTTGGAGTGGTACGAGCAGGCTGTAAACGAGCCTGCCCAGGTGCTCAGCATGTACAACATGCTGGATGTCACTGACTCGGAGCCCGAGATCGTATCACTTGGCGCGAGTTCCCAGGAGATGCCGTTTCTGAGAACTGTCAGTGATACTGGATCAGAGAAGAGTGGAGCTCACTCTTCAATGCCGACACTTAAGAGTGTGTCGGACTCGGAAGACAGATCCGAAGCGAGCATGCCTAGTCTGAAAACCATGAGTGATTCGTCAGACGGAAGCTCAGACTACAGTGATGATTCTGACTGGGTGATGCCAGGGCAGGAGGGCGAGACCTTCGAGGATTGTTTGAGCTCTTGGGCCAAGGCATCTCGTGAGGTCTGTCGAGCAATTAATCAGGAACACTTCGATAAAATCCCGCCAAGAGCGCACCGTCTGGGTGATGTTCTCGGGAATACCATTGCAGCGTTGCTTGATTTCTTCAAGCCATATCCCGGTGACAACCGCCTCGAATGGTCAGATGAGCGACACAAGAGGACCCGCTTTCGTATCCTGCATGCAAGCACTGACTGCTTCATTATTGAAGACACATATTCCGAGGAGGTGGTGACCTCCTCTGGAATACGTATGCCAACCGACATTCCAATTGCTAGATTGGTACGCGCGTCAGCGATCCATCGCATTGAGCATCCCACATGAGAGCTCACTGCTCCATGACTTCCCCATTGAAGAAGTGTTGGCTGATGCCATCCAACAGTACTTCGTGGACATTGGGCAGCACGCCACCTTCTTCAATGGCTTGGGTATTGGAAAAATACCACGAGAACCAGAAGACCTGGAAGGACCCGATGAATATCTCATTAGTATCCCGGTGGGGGAACATGACTTACATGAGCAAATTTCTGAGGAATGCTTGCTCAATCCCGACTTGGATTTGGTCAGGTGGGTCTTGAAACATCAACTGAAATGCATCCTTCGTGAGAATGATTCTCGGAACGGATGGATGAACACTCACCAGGCAGGGTACCTCAGTGATCTGTTCCACAAGCCCGACGCTGATGCAGAGGGCGAGTTTGTGCTCTATTGTGCTGGAGTACAAATCCCCGCTGATGGTGTCAAGGGGATTGCTCGCACTGCATCGATGCCCCGAGTCTCGGACCGGGTTGTTGCCCATCCGCTAATCATCGTCGTTCACGTGAATGGAGAGCCCATTCACAGGTTGGTGTATTCCGGGTCTCTTGGGGACTTGGTGTCTACTTTGCTCGCAGATCAATTAAAACTCAAGCGGAAGGAATTGAAGGACCCAATTACCTTACAGCTAGCTGTCCAAGGCTCGCGCTCCAAGATCAACCATTCTGTTAACGTGAAGTTTAGTTACCAGGATATTGACGAACAGAGAAGCTTTCTCGTGGCTAACCTTAGCGGATACAATATGATCTTGGGAACCGCTTGGATGTTCCAGCATAAGGTGAGCATTGGTCTCAACCCTGCTCGAGTTTGCGTCGGGAGTGCTGACTCTGTTCCTCTTGAAGGCATTGCAACGGCTCGCGTTTTTGCTGGAGGAGTTGGACTAGCCGAAGACGTGCTTCAAGCAGCTTGCGATGAGTTGTTGGAGTACGCTAAGCCTATTTGCAAAACAGCAGATGAGACGGGCTTACCTCCGTTGCGGGACATTAACCATACTATTCCTCTAATTGACGAGAATAAAATTCTGCCTTGGAGACCATCGCGCTGTCCTGAAGCATCAAGACTGCAATGAGACCTTAAACGTAGCACCTACCTGAAAGCGGGTCGTTGGCAAGTTACCAACACAGGTAATACGGCGCCAATGCTGCTAATACTGAAGGTTAAGACAAATCCACCAGGATTGCGCGTAGTCGTAGACTTACGCGCTCGCAACACTAATACCATGAAGATGACTTCACTGCTCCCGGATATGGACGGAATCTTGCGGCGTGTCGTGCATTGCAAGTTCCACTCTCTTATAGACGGGCAGGACGCATATGAACAGATCCACGTCGTACCTGAGCACGTCTCCTGCACAGCTGTAAGCACACCTGATGGAAATATGATCAGTCTAGTGCTACAGCAGGGAGACTGCAATGCTCCCGTGACTTACCAGTCATTAATGAATCACCTTTTCGGCCAGTCATAGGTGTCTTATGGATGTGTACTTGGATGATATTATTGTCTACTCAAATACCTTGAGGACCACATTAAACACGTTAAGTGATATTGACGTACTGAAAAGAGAGAAGCTTTATTGAGCGCTGGCAAAATGCAGCTCTCAAAGCGAGATGACGTCCTGGACGCGTCATTGATGACGAGGGATCCGCATGGACCCCCACAAGTCAATGCGTGGTCAACTGGAAAGTGCCGACAAATGAGGCTTGCTGCATGGGTTCCTTGGATCTGTGACATATCTGGAGGAGATGTAGCAGGTGTTAATCTGCCCATGGGAATACTGCATGAATTAACAAGCGACTCTTTCCCTTTCGTTGGGGATTTACTCACCAACGGGCCTTTGAGGATATTAAATTTTGGTTTCGAAGGACGAGACCATGTCGGGTCCTGCTCGACTATTCCCAAATGCCCCGCGAATTTGGCTTGTTACCGATGGCTGCAGCTCCGGAGTATCGGGGTGGTTAGTCAGGGTGGCGACTGGAAAATGGCCAAAGTCGCGGCATTCTTCTCTGCAAAGTTGAATTCAGCTCAACAAAATTACGCCGTACACGAGATTGAAATGCTCACCGGCGTAGAAGCAATCCTTAGGCATGCGGACATCTTGCAGGGATGCATTTCACATGGATAACGGACCATAAAGGTCTTATTCATCTGGTGAACCAGAAAAATCTGTCGGGCCGCCAAGCACACTGGATTGAGAAAACATCGAGCTTCAATTATGAAATTGAATATGTACCTGGCACCGGAAATGTTCTAGCAGACACTTTGTCTCGTATCTATTCAAATGAGGCCCCAGGGACCGTGTGTGCGCGCTCGAATATACCTATCATGATGTGTTAGACAATAATGATTTGGATATTATTCAATTTCCATGCCTGTGTTCGCGGGTTTGGAGCTATGGCATGTCTTCAGACCGAGTTACTCGATCCATGACCGCTCGACCAGAACACCCGAGGAAAACGCATTGTTTGGGTCCACATCGCATATGCACCCAAAGGAGGGCAGGGGTACAACCAGAACTTCTGCTAAAAACACCAAAGGAAAGCACAAAAGTGTAGCTATTGACTCTCCGGCGATAAACACCAAAGAGCCAGCCGAGTCGCCAGCGTACAATGCTAGAGAGTCAGCCGCACCAACCAAGAGCGTTGGTGGAAAGGGCAAAGCTGTTGACAGGTCACAGCCACCTGATACATTATCAGCTGACAAAGTTGATGGTCCCGCGGGACCAAATCCTCTTGCCGATGCGAACCGCGTAGATCCTCGAACAACTGGACCTACAACTCAATTCGGAAATGAATTCGAACATCTTGACGATTCTCTACTCAACGTGGTCAACTCGGGTTGGCAAGGCCTTGACTTGGTACAACTCATCGCTGGCAATTACGGCGATGACTTGTTCTTCCAGAAATATTGGAGACACCAAAGGCTTTCCGCAATTTCGAGATTGACGACGGCTTGATCTACTTAAAGGACTCAGACCATCAGGTACTCTGCATCCTGAAGATAGCATACGGGGATCATAACCTTCGTGAGATAATAATTTCGGAGGCGCACTCCCTTTTGGCTCACTTGGGACTCAAGAAAACACTTGATTATCTGCGAGACCACTTCTGGTGGAAGGAGATCGTCGAAGACACGCGCAGTTATTGTGAGTCTTGTTCTACATGCAAGCGCAGTAAACCCAGCAATCAGAAGCCATACGGGCTTCTGCATTTGCTGAATCCTCCTTCAGAGCCTTGGGATTCTGTAGGAGTGGACTTTGTTAGACCACTCCCGGAATCCAAGAATCGCGATGGAGTGTTTAACTCCTTAGCTGTCGTAATTGACCTATTGACAGGAATGGTGCATTTAATACCTGCACGCATCAATTACACCACACAACAGATGGCCGAACTGATGTTCGAGCACATCTATAAACTCCACGGACTCCCTAAGTATATTGTAAGCGACCGAGACTCGCTGTTCACCAGCGTGTTCTGGAAGCGACTTCATGAGTTGATTGGAGTTAAGCTCTGCATGTCCAGTGCGTATCATCCTGAAATGGACAGTGGAACTGAGCGTGCTAATCATACTGTGAAACAGATGCTGCGCCAGTGCATCGGTCCTAAGCAAAAGGACTGGGTGAATAAGCTCCCAGCCATCGAGTTCGCAATGAACTCGGCAAGGTCAGAGACAACAGGCTATTCCCCGTTCTTCCTTAACACTGGGCACATGCCGCATTCACTGCTCTGGAACTCAGATCGTACTCGTGAGTACCCGGGCGTTGCGAACTTCGTGTTGCAGCGCTGCCTTGCTATTATGAGTGCTCATGATAGCATGATAGCTGCTAGAGTTAAGCAAACGCGCAATGCTAATCGCAAGTGCCAGCCGGTGCCTTTTGAAGCTGGAGACCTAGTCTATCTTTCCTCGAAGAATGTCACCTTCGAGAAAGGGCGAGCGCGAAAGCTCATTCCGAAGTTCATTGGACCATACGCAATCCTTAAAGACTTCGGGAACAACTCGTTCCAGCTAGACTTGCCTGCTAATTTAAAGCAGAGAGGTGTGCACGACGTATTCTATTCATATCTACTGAGAATACATGTGCCTAACAACGATCGCAGATTCCCTGGTTGTCTCGAGTGCCAGCTGGGTATCTCTTTGGACAATGAGACCAATGAATGGGCTGTGGAGCGCATAATTAGCCATTATGGCCGCCGATCCGCCGCCCTCTTCGAGATTCTTTGGAAATCTGGAGACAAGAGCTGGATGCCATACTCGCAAGCGAAGCGTTTATACGCTCTTGATGAGTATCTCGAGGCAATTGATGTCTCAGACATTAAGCGACTTCCTTATGGAAAGGGGAAACCACCCGTGGATGGAGAGGAGATCCTGGTAAGTTCCGCAATGTTTCACTTTTGGACTTATAAGGTGGGGGAACCCATAGGAGAGTTCTCAGACGCTCTTCCTATCCCCCACATGCGTCCCAAATCCCTTCCTCCCCACCACCAATTCCGCCTCGGTGCTCTCTCGGAGGACCTTGCCAAACTTCCCGAGCACATGAGCACCTACAATGTCGACCACCACACCCGAAGACACATCAACCGAGACACCTTTTGCTACAACAGCAAGCTCGGCACTGAGGTCATTGCCGCTGCCACCGTCCGTCATTACTTGGATTATCATATTACATTGTGCGCCGACGACACCATCCCATCCCTTGCTCCCGTGGGCTACGATAAATTTGCAGACACCATGAACGAGTTGGACAGCTCCGGCTTTGGGTGGGCTCAACTTGACGAGAATGGTGCCATTCTGTGGAACAACAATCACGAGTTCGCCAACCCCAAGGACTTCTGTGTCCTTGACCGCGACCTCGACTCATGCACCTACCTGTGCGCCGGTGTGCAGTGAGAAAACGGTTCACCTTGAATACCTAAGAAATATCTTTATTCAAAGGAAATCCAATTGATCGTTTGAGTTCCAACAAATTGCCTTTTTAAGAATTGGGCGTAGTTCGGACGGATTCGGTTATTCAGCTTAGTCAGCGGAAGATAGCAATAACAACGGCTTGAGCTACTGGCTTAATAAGGATCTGGGTCACGTCGGCTATTACGTGATAAAAGGCTCTTATTAGACTCAGGAATTCAAGCACACGAATTAGTAAGCGAAAGAAATTTATTTTGACTACCCTGATGTGAGGTGGGGAATCTGAATCTAAGTACTACTGTTCTTGGCTCCTTTTATACCTTTTCAAAATCTATGACTCCTCTCTTGTTGACTCTTTCTGACTTGCTCCTTTTTGACTCCTTATGACTCATCGTGACTCGTTGTAGTTCTGACTTGTGAAAGAATGACTTCGCAGCGGCCAGTCACTTGTTTGTGACTGGTGTGACATTGTGTCACCCCAAAGATGCTTATCAATCAAATGGCGAGAAATATGAATTTAAAAAAAAAAATTATCTAGTTGGCTTGCTTTCACATTTATGATAAACATTTTTGAGGTGTGACATCCGCGGTGAACAGGAAAATCTTGACTGCCCCCAGTCACTCAGTGAAAACAAGTCAACTAGTATATTTTATATTTCTCTTGAACGAAGTTCATTAGCGTAAATAAGGATCGTGGTTTGATGCTTGTGACAAGAGTACTGGATGTATATAGTCAAGGAATATCGGAGGCCCATATGTGGCCCAATTTACACGGTACCTGAAGGAGATGTAAACAGAGAGCCGAGCTTCCGGAACGTCGTCTTGACCCGCGTGACCAAGCTTGGCGGGTAGTAGAATTTTGCTGGCATATCGAGCCACATCATCTGCTCCGTGTTGTGGTTAACGATCTTCACTTTTATCCACTCCGCGTGGCCACGTCTCGACTCTCCCCAAACACGGCGGCGCTGCTTCCTGCTGGTCAGCTCCCATTCCCCCACGAGCGAGCCGAAACACTCCATCTTGTCGCCTGTGCGCAGGGTACCGCAGCGCGGTCTTCAACCGAAAATATTCTTTGCCACAGGCACGATCAATGATAACGGGCTGGACTACCAGCGTGTGATAGGGTGAGTGTCCAGGTGGATGCTGATATCCCTGTTGCGCCAATGCCAATGAAATGATGCGTCCAGCTGGATAGCTATTGTGTCTTCCTCACTACAGGGGAGCGGTGCCAAGAAGTCGTATTTCTTAGAAGGGGGATGGTATTCCACTGGTACGCGGTTGCGTTGGAAGTCTGAGTCGGACTGGGTGTACTGTGGGAGGTCCTCCAAAATCTGTCGTCGAAGTAGAGACCGATTCGTGAGTAACATACACGCGTTCTCCACTTTCATCGGCCTCACTGGATCCTAGTGTCTCGGTGGAGGTATATGCTTGTTCTGAAGCTGAGTAGAGAATAGGGGGCATAAAGGCGATGCGGCCTGGGGCATGAAGTTGGGCAAGTACTTGTCGGTCATGCTGCTCCGCGACTCCAAGAATACTCTTCATGAAATAGTCATGACAGTCATGAGTGGAGAATGAATGAATAATGATTCAGCTTACTTCATCGCTGATGGTCTCAGGATGGTTCAGGTCCCCATCGAGTGGACCAGCTGTACAGTGGCTCGACTCGTGCGCCCACCTGTTTCCAGGCAAATAGCGAATGGATCCAGCTGATAGTGGTTCATAATGCGGGGGAGATTTGAGAAGAGGGAGAGAAAAAAAGGGGGGGAAACAGAAGCGTGCTTTTGGGGCGCCTGGGTTGTGGAAGGATAAGGAGGTGTCCAGGAAAAGACACCTCGCCGTTCCATGAAGTTTATATACACACATCAAGGTGGTTTCCAAATCTGGCAGTGTTCTGTTCCATTCCATGTTTTTTGGTCCCTTCGAAGCTCTTTCCTAATCTTGTCGACCCTGAATTTCTGGCCAGCTGTTTTTAGCTCTCTTCTAAGCTACTCCCCTTTGGATGACTTGAATTCTTCGTCCCCGTCTTCCGAATCTGAATTGTTCTCTTCATCCATCCAGTTTTCTTGCATAAACCAGTGACTCCGCGTAATGTATGGTAGCAACCGAAAAGCCGTGGTGGGGTTGTTTCGGAACAAGGTTCCATCCAGTTCTCGCAGTATATAGGCTCCTCCACGATTTTTGCGAACCACCTCATAAGGGCCAAAATAACGGTCATCTGTCTTTCTTCGTGAGCTTACAGCTGTTTCGATCCCCACATTTCGCAGTAATACCAATTCACCCTGCTTATACTCTTCTTTCTGAAGCTTTTTGATGAATTGACGCTCAAATTGCTGCTTCGAGCAGAACCGGGCCTTTCGTAAGGTCTCTGAGGCTCTTTTAAGATCCCGATCATGCTTCGAAAGTTGACGGATTTGAAGTGTGAGTAATTCTGCTGTAGTCATTCCCAGCTTGAATCCGCTTACCATAAATGTTGCCTCTGCCAGATCGAATGGCAGTATTGGGTCCGTTCCGTGAAGGAGCTGATAGGGTGAGAAACCAGTCACCCTGCTGACCGTGACTATCTGCTAGTAGGGCGGCTGCCAGCTTTTCCGGCCATAGGTCAATTTTTCCCCCGCAGGATTTTACAATTGCCTCCCACAGGGTATAATGTCCTTGCTCGACAACACCACTGGCGTGCTTATTATATGGTGAGATTTTAACATGAGGAATGTTCATCTTTTTCATTAACCTTCGAAATCCTGCCTTCACTTCCGACCCGTTGTCAGTTATGACCTTTCGAGGGCAGCCATACCGGCAATAAATGTATGTCCAGAAGAACCCTGCCAAGTCCTCTGCAGTCTTGCTTTTCAAGGCCTGCGCTTCACAGGTACCTGACAAATCATCCCTTGCCGCTACAATCATAGTGTAATCTGATGCCTCTGGCATCATCATAATGTCGATGTACACAGTTTGAAAAAGAACTGCGGGGGTTGAAACAGTCACAGGTATTTCCAGCTTCTTTGTGCTGCGAATCTGACATCGATGACAGGAGGCTATATGATGTCGAATATCATTGTAGAGCTTTGGCCAATAGAAGCGAATCTTGAGCATGTCCCATGTAGCTTGAATTCCTTTGTGTCCTAAGTCATCATGTGCCTGCTGGAGGATTTTTAGCCGTTTCACAGGTTCTAGTATGACATTCAGCGGAGGACCTGCTCTGTTTCGTTTCAGTAGCTTCCCTTCGTGAATCAAATATCGGGTCGCATGTTGAATGAACCGGGCATGCTTCTGGGGCTTCTAACGTGGTCAGAAAATGCCATACGTCTTGCAGAAATGTCTCTTGAGCTTTACGGGTCAAGTTACAGGCTAGCTCCACGAACACCCGGTTTTCTTCAGACTTTGTGAATAATGCGATTTCATCCAACCAAGAATCATCATCGCTCTCAGCGTTCTCTCCTTCTCCTAACTCTCGGCGGGACAACACATCGGGCCCTGGAACTTTGTGGCTGGTAGGTGAATCAGCGCAAAATGAAACATTAGAATGCCTTGAATCCATCTATTCACAGCCGCATCGGGTTGTAAATCTGGGTTATTCGACAACCCCTGGATATATTTTGTGTCTACTTCCACGGTGAGAGCAGCGACTCCAATGATGTATAAACACCAATGACGAAGTGCTCAGTAAAGCCCAAATAACTCCAATTTCGGCTGCGAGTACCGGGACTCGCGCTCACTCATTGGTACCGAACCATACCGGGCAGGCCTTCGTCGCCCTTGCTCATCCATCTGAGAAAGTATCATTCCTGCCGCTTCTCGGCTTGAATCTACTGATAATATAACTGGCTCCCAACTGTTGTAGTTAATTGGTCATAAGGCTGGAGCTGATGATACAAGCTGTTTTATGTGGCTGAATGCGTGCTCTCGCCGCTCATCCCATACGAATTCATGGTTTCTGCGATAGAGTTCTGTAAGTGGACGAATCACCTCTGAGTAATTACGAATCCAGATCATAACAGTCCCACATAATCCAAGAAAACATCTTACTTCTTGCGGGGAACGTAGTGCTGGCCAGTTCAATATGGTGGAAACTTTCTTCGTGTCTGGTGTCCTCCCTTCTGGTGAACATAGCTGCCCAACAATCAAGGCTTGCTGCCGACAGCATTGTACCTTCAAGGCTGAAAAGGTCGCCCCAGCGCATCCTACTTTATGCATAATTCGGTGAACATCCTGGGCGTGTTCCCATACAAAACACCAGATTCCGGGGTTCATTTCAAGTCTTTTGGGCTCCCCATTTTTATCAGGATAAATAGATGCTGGCCCTTGATGGGCAAGTCGTCGATAAAAATGTTCGCTATATGAGGAATTTCTTGATGCAAAATAAAACCATACATTTTTGAAACTCTGCTGGTGAATTTGTATAGCCTGTAGGCATGGAGGTTATTCTCAACAGCCCTAGTGGGGTCATAAAGGCCGTCATATCCCTGCTTTCTGGTTCCATTCTTCGAGCATCGAATCCCCAGTACAGGTCAAAGACAGTGTAACACTGTCTGCCTGTGAACCCTCGACAAAATCGTCTACGATTGGTAACATACCTGCATCTCGAACGAAAACCTTGTTAAGGGGTTGTAAATCATGGACGATCCTAAGCTTTCCATTTTTCTTGAGAACGCAGAACCATCGAGAACGATAAGAAGACTGGCACATTTCAGATACTCCGGCTTCCATTTTTAACTTTAGCACGTCAATTACCTTCTGTAAAATTCCGGGCGTATGGGGATATTCTTGTATTCCCAAGGTACGTGTGGGACTGTTGCGATTTTATATGGCGAGAAATACTTGTCTTTGAAAGTCCCTCGTTCTGCGTCTTCAAAGGCGAGCGCCTGCTGGTTCAATTCCATTACTCTCACAAACAGTCTTTCCTCGTCAGGGCTGAGAAATCCATCCGTATTGATTCCCAAGATCTTCAATCGGTTGCGACTGAGACGAGCCGTGGGTGTGCTGATAAGGCAGGCAGGGTCAACATCGGATCTTGAGGTATGTTGCGCTTGACCTCATATTCTGGCGAGAACGTGGTTGAAACAGGCCTGATTTTCTTGTCTACTCGCTTATACATCGTAAAACCTGTTGCTCTATTCCAGATGTATAACTTGTCTCGACAGGCCAAATATTGGTTCGACCTCGTTCTCCGGTCCGTCACGGCATGTCCCAGCCCGTTCATCGTCTTCCACTCTTTGATGTGAATCGTAGAGCGCAACCGGGTAAATACATACTCGTCGTCTTCTTCCAATTCATCCCAGTCCCGCTGCAGCTGCTCTTTGTCTGGGCAAAATCGTAGTATCAATCTAAGTCGATGTCTACGGACTCGGGGGCTTCTTCGTTCATTGTGTACGAGTAGCATTGCGGCTGCTGTATTCTTTCTGAGGGTGCACATAAAGCCAGTATGATGTTTATTGCCCACACGTACGCAACAACAAGGAACTGATTAAACAAGACAATATTACAATTTGAGCGCCGCGCAATTTCAGAAAAGACATCTTCGTAAGGTAGGTGTCATACACATCCATCGAGTCACGTGAATGTGACTGATGCGTGACAGTAACGTGGGAAAGCGCGAAATCTTGGTGTCAGAATTTTTTTCAAGTGTCTGTGGGGCTCTGTGTGGCTAGGGATAGCAAAATTTTCAATGTTAGTAATACTGGAGCACTTAAAGAGTACTCCTCTATCTGTGACCATGTCCTGAGGGGCTTACAAGACCTATTAGCAAAACTGAGATTCAACCCAGATTCAACCAACTTGAAGATTCAACTTCACCTAAGTTGCAGACCATGTGGTGCTCTCATACTTGGCTGTTAAAGTAATTGGTGAATTTAGTGCTTCTCAATAGCCCTAGCTCACTCACCATGGTCTCCAGCCATAACTTTGCCACCATTACTAGTCTACATACACTGAGACAATCAAAAAACTTGGAGATTTTAACTGCCAATTTTTAGCAGACACCATAAGAGTTTATGCAAATACAACTTAATGCTCAAACCTGCATGAAATGAGCCAAATGTGGGTGTGGAAGCACAGAGATAAAGGCCTGCAAGGCCGATCATGTGATCGCGTAATTTCCTTTTTAGGAAACACGAAAATTACAACATTTTTTTGCATCCATAGCTCAGGCCACTCCTTTTCGTGTTTTGAGCACTTTCCAAAAAATAAGCATAAAACATTTTATTGAGACTCAATATTGAAAATCTGAGACCACAGGATTGTTCCCTGGGTCAAACTAAGTCTTTCTATGGTTTTACTTTTTATTTATATCCCACCATTGCCGACGAGTAAGCGCAGGAGTCGGTGTCACGCTGTGATATCACGTGACTCGATGGATGCGTATGACATCTACCTTAACACTCATGGAACCTTTGGATCATGCCGCCCTTCTTGAGATCCACGACTCCCGCTATTAGTACGACCTCCGTCCGGGCCAGAGATAGGCGCTGCGCATCCGAAATTAGAGAAACAGAATCTTGAGCGGCTCGGGCTTGAATCCGTAACCGTTGTTGGTAAGCTTGTTGTAAACTAAAACAAAACAGCGCGGTGAACAGATGAATGAAAATCCGGTCATATAATGATGAAAAATACTTACCTTGATGCGGTGGCTCCTCAAGCGACGTCCGGCCCACTTGGTGTGAACACGTTGCAGTGGACATGGCGCTGACTGGCGCCCATGTCGCGAAACCGATCCTCTGACTCTGCTGGAATCTCATGCCCGCCGTGTGGCGAGTAAACCGGTGGCATTTCTTCAGTTAGGCCCCTGCTATCTTCCCCAAGGTCATGGCGATAGCAAGGCTGGGTGTCGGGTTCCGCCAACAAATCCCAGTAGTTGGACGCAAGCTCCGGGTAGTGATCATCGAGAAATCCAGTGTTGAGGAGACAGGACACAGTGTAATCGCCGCGGAATCGAATGATGAGAATGTCATGCAAGAGCGTAGCCAATTGGAAGCGACCATGATGCCGCAAGATGTGCCAGAGCGTCTGGATTTTTGCCACTTCCACGTCGAATAGAAAGGGGTGCGGGACCAAGCGGGATGGGAAGGACTCCTGAAATTCCCCATTGCCTTGATTAACAGCGTCTCGAAAACTCTCGGGCCCATAAGGACGTACCTCAGTAATCCCGTACTGATGCCAGACCATGTTCTCGATGTGATGCACGGCCTCGATGCTTGCCAGACGCACTCCTGCCATTAAACGTACAACGTGGGTGTCTGTGAAACCGGTCGCTTTGTAGGCTTTTTGTTTAATAACAGTCCTGCACAAAGAATCACCGGTAAACTTATGGAGCTTCTTGCGCCTTCCATTCTGGAACGGAGGCTCGCGCTCGCCGTCCGGATTCTTGCGTTTGTTGGACGGCGTGTCCGGGTGCATGAGCTGGACTTGAAACCCTATCTGAGACGCGTCGATGGTAATGGAAAAACCGTGACTGGTTGACCCTTCTGGGGTCGTGATGGCGTCTCTGTTGCCATTGAATTCCTCGGGTTCCTCGTTCACCGTTTCGAGCATGGTACGGATATTGGACGTGGGAAGGCTGAAGTCGAGAGAAGTGGGCGAGGCCGAGGCGTTGGGTAGGTCGTCAGGAACGGGAGGGATACTAGAGAAGTTGAAAGGGAAAAAGGAAGGGTTCTGTAAATCTTGTGCACCATGTACGGCCATGGCAGAGTAATTGATAAACGTGTTCAGGGGCCCGTGCAGGGTGCGGAGCGCCATGTGAGCAGGCTCTGAGCCCATGTCATCCTCGAAACGAAGGTGGTCTTGTTGGTGAAGTCCGCCCTCGTATACCCAATAATAAAGAGCTTCCTGTAGTTCTGCGGAGGACGAATTGCGAGTGTCTAGAAAGACATGGTGCTGCGAGCGACGGTCTGTGGGGTGGGAACTCTTGGTGCTGGCTGGGGTCGATGGCGCGTTGCTGGGATCGCTCGAAGCCACCGACGCGCTGAGGGATGGGGCAGCCTGACTAAAAAGCCTAGAGATGGCTTCTTCAATCACCCATTGCGGATTGAAAAGAAAGCCCCAGTCGCTTACTGACCATTCTGAGACTGCTGGGCTCCAGTTTCCTGGTGAAAGCGTTTCCAAACGATGGAAGGCAAGCGACTGTGGTCCCACCTCGTCGTAAGAGGTATCGTTGGAGGTCGTGACCGAGACCGACGCAGAAGAACTGGACCACTCGTCGCGTGTGACCACTTCGCCGTGTCGAGGGTTGAAGATAGGTGACGGGGTGTAAACTGGGATGGGATGGAGGATAGGTGGGGGAGCGGAATGAGGACGAGCAGGATCAGTGGCAGTGCCTGTCAAGCCGCCATGTTGTTCTAGGGCTTGTCTCTCTTCTACGTTGAACTCTATCGTAAACTCGGTGAAGTATCTGTGTGTCTCTTGCGCTACGGGTCTCAAGGCATTCGGCGGGCGCTCCGGGGAAAACACCATCCATTCACTCAACGTCGGCCCTAGCGCTTCTTCCAAAAGGCAGCGCATTTCTAGAGAATGTACGGCTCATCTAACGGGGACCACATAAATCTTTGACGCATAAAATTATTGATATCCCACATACCCGAAATCGAACTTCCCGAATCGGTAACAATGCTACGTTTGGGAGGAGACTGGCCACCGAACAACGGACAATCTGCTCTGCCAGATGCTTGGGCTCGAAACACTTCCCACAGAGCTCAGACTCGAGCTGCGGGTACAGCTGGATGGGCACCAACTCCGGAAGACTATCTGTGGATGAGAATAGGTCATCTTCCAGCCCCAATCCCACTGCAGCTCGCTGGCGGACTCCTTCATCTAGAACCTGATACCTTTCCTTGATGACTTCGAGATCCCTCATCGTCATGGGCTCTGGGGATGCCGTGAGTGTGTCTCTCGCCAAAATTCGTCGCAGATCAACCATGGTTGGCTCAGGGCTGACGACATGTGCAGCGGGGGCACCGCCATCTGGCGAATCCTGGAGTCAATAGATTACAAAGGTTCTCGAAAAATTGGTGCGTCGTACCTGGTTGAGTCGCAACCGTTCACTCATCGGAATCATTGGCAGTGGGTATCTTGTAGCATGCACTGGAAAACCGATGTCGGCGCCTTGTGGATGGAGCGGCGTCATGCCGGCCATGACCTCCCATAGTCGTTCATCCGACGGGTAACATAATTCTAGGCGCTACTCTTGCCCCGGGTCATGCAGTGCAGTTAGGTGGAAAGTGAATTCTTGACACGACATCGTGAATGGCAAACCCGTCTCCCGATCCTTGAAAACACGAAAAACGTTGTACAACGAGCTGCAGTGTAGTTCCTGTCCACTCGGAAGCACTACTTTCCCATAATACTTGTGTTGGGGAGCTACCATAAACACCGGGTCAACGTTGATTGGCTGTCGGTCCACGTACTTCTGCCACTGGCGCACGATGCCATCTTGAATCGTGGCGATGGGCCCACTGGCATTTAATGTCGCGACAGGCATTGGCGGCTGACGAAACTGTTGCTGTGACAGATGCTGAACATCTTCTAGGGGCCCAAGAAGGGATCCGTGGCCACCTGAGAGACCCGGCTCGTGCAAGGCTTTAGAGAACGACATGGTACACACAAACTTCGCGGGGAAATCAGGCGTAAGGAAGGTATGGCGTCCACGCTCCTTATATACTGTCTTTGTCTGACTCTTATTTTCTGTGCGGAAGCGTTGGTACCATACCAAGGCTCCGAGGACTATCAGGGCCCCCAGAGCGGCCTGCGCGATCAGGATACCCTCCCTAACCAGGCCGTCTTCTTTCGCTTGCGAGACTTTGTTCCGTTCTTCTTTCGTATAATGGCTAACTAATTTCTGCAGGCCGCTGACTCGCAATGCGTGAGTTGCTCTCCCCAACAGGGATCCTATTCGGGACATACGCTCAATGAATGCCTTCTCTCGGGGAGTCATCCAAGAATTCTTTTGTGAGTCGTTGGCCTCAATAAACGCGAACGACTGATAATGGTTCGCACTACTTGCAATTGGTCCTTCATGCAGTACTGCCAATAGCTCAAATCGAGGCCGTCGCGTCTCGCGGTCTTTAAAAATTAGATACATACCTTCTTCCCTTTTGTCAATACTTACCAAATTCCCTCTTTGGCAGGGTCGTCCCAATAGTAATGCGGACGGGGCCTTCTGGGAGACCCATAGGTCCGTAGCAGTAACTGCCCCTCCACAGGTAAATTCCACATCACGGATCCATCCTTGTAACTGACCCCTTCCACCATTAGCGTCGTTCATATTTGTGACCTGACTCATATCGATAGCCTGCTGAATTTTGAGAGCCGCAACATCGGCCCGTACTACATCCAGCTGTGATCCTGTATCTATGATAGCACATACATCGTTACCATTCGTTTGCATGTCAATTTTAATCAATATACCTTCGGTTCACGGCCATCCAACGTTCGCAATTAGAGGATGATCCTGAGAATTTCCTAACAAGACAGCGCATACATTCTTCACCTTGATTAGTTCTTGAAACTCTGTTCGCAAGTCCTTGGAAGTAACCATAATTTCCCGCAGGGACAGCGGTACTTCCATGTTAAGAATCCTATTTAGGACGGCTTTGGTATCCACTGTCCCACAAAGCTCCGATTGGCGTCCTGCAGCTTTTAAGGGACTCGCCTCTTCTCGCACATCATCCAGGGATCCTGAGGGCCTCGATGCGGTCTTATTCTGAACTTTATCTTTGGTTTTAGGTTCAGACATCTCTACATCTTCCCCAGGACTAAAGCGGACACGTCATGCCTCGATCGGCTGAATTTCAGGTCTTTGGCCCAGGCTGGGCGTTGGTGGTCGAGCATGTGATTTTCCTAGTTTCTCTGGAATATCTCTGCTACGGGTTTGACAGGTCATGTGAGCGATGATGGCGGTGTTTGGCTCCCTTTCGAGTGTTCCATAGAGGTATTCTGTTCCTTCTGTAAATCTCGCACCTCACCAACCTTTGCTTTATCTCTCCTTGGGGATAAACTCCGTCGAAAACTAACTTGCGGCTTTCTAGTGCTAGGCTCTGTTCGTTCGCAGCTTGCACTTGGGCCGCGTCTGTGAACGCTACCTGGATTAGTCAAGTATACGCCTTTAATTAGATCTATTACTTCTTCTGTTTCGACCCTGATTGGGCTTGTCCTTCTGTTTCTTCGTCACTCGAAACTTCCTCAACTCGGGCTCGCCGTTGCTCTTCCTGAAAGAAATTTGAACAGCTTCCTTCGGTCACTTACGAGTCCTTATATCCTAACATTACTCGTGGTGCATTTACTCCCGCAATTCGCTCCGCTGCCTTAACTAACGACTCGCCGGGATATCGCCGAATTATCCGCCATTCTTCATTACTAACCTGCGAGTTTCGTCGTTGTACTCAATGATATTGGCACTAATCAATTCGGCAACCTGCTTGCATTCGGATATTCGGTGCCCTTCCAGAAGCATCCATAGCAACCCACATTATCACCTCCCAGATTAGGGATTGTCTGCGTCCCTAGTGGAATGTTATTCGAGCAGGTCGAAGGTCCTGCCATGACACTGTCTTTCTTTGTCTTTCTTCGGTAAGCTGGCTGACTAGGGTGGCCTCGACCGGGACGCCTCCCCATGCGCTACATTGGGTGGCTTAACGCACTTCGTTGCTGTTCCACTTTTATCCATCACCATAACTTTATAGTATATGGGTGCGTACTCGGGGTCCTGAAGATTCATAGCGTTCAGCTTACGAATTAAAGTTGCAATTTCATCCTCGTTCCCATTGAACCGTTGTGGTTCCACATTACTCCCTTTCTTAAGCATCGTCTTCTTTTTCCGCTCCAACTTCTTCTTTTTGGCCCTCAACTTTCTCTTACAACGGAATTCTTCATAATCCGAATCCGACTCCTCGCTGCCTGATGGCGCGCTTTCAGAGTCCTCCCCTGAGTAGTCTTCGTCTCTTTCCTCGCTAAGGTCAGCGGTGCGTACCATTAACGATTCATATTTATTTCTTCTGAAATACCACTCAGCAGCTTCATCTACCTCCTTGACTGTATACTGGTCAACATCTCCTCGATACGGATTGGTCTGTAGGATATGATTTTCCAAGGCTTGCTGCAAGGGCCGATGTACCCCTATCAGGAAATATGCGTTATAATCTTCACGACTCAAGTGCCCTTTCCTTAATGTCCTCCCGCAATAATATTATACTGACAAAATATTTCCGCCATTGCATAAGACTGTAGCAAGGCTCGTTACGCTTCCGGGCAGCAAAGTGCTCTACGTCCGCAGGTTGTATTTCTGGTAAACTCGCTCCACATCAAACTGGCGAAGGACTTCTTGTTTAAGCTTGGACCAACGCCGGGCTTCATAACTCTCCATTGACTGGATTACGTTTTGTACATCTACGGAACAATACATCAATATGTTCTCGCATTTCTCCGGTCATCCATAATTCGGCATTTGTTCAGAAGTCTTTCATAGTGATCTATAAAATATTGCACGTCTGTATACCTTCCATGAAATGTTTTGGGAGCCTCCTTTGCTCCCCTTACTGGTAAGTCATAGTTGTGCGTAGTGGTGCACTGAAAGAAAGAGGCGTGCCGGAGCCGCCATTCGGGGGTTAGGTGTCGAGGAAAGTGAACTCGCCGATGATCCTGATGACGAAGGTGAATCCGCTCCTCCTGGATAGCTCACTCCATAGCTACGTTGTCTCCTCTCTTTCTTTGCCTTACCTTTACCCTTTTCTTGGAAAGACCTTCCCACCCCCGTGGTTGGGAACACCTCTTCTTCGGAACGAAAGGACCTACTGGCACTCCATACTTCTCTTGTATGCTTGTTGGTCCGTGTCACTGTTAAATGACTGTTCGTAGTTCCTGCGCTCTTCGAATGTCTGGAATACATGGATGGGTGCCATGTGCTTATCTATTCGGTGATCAATTCTGTACGGGACTGTCTTCTTAGGCTTCCGGTAGTCAGTCAATAATTCGAAAAAGCAATATAAGAATTTTGGAATGTTTATTTCTCCTCGCAGTGGGCTCCAATTATGTGCGGTGAGAAAACGGTTCACCTTGAATACCTAAGAAATATCTTTATTCAAAGGAAATCCAATTGATCATTTGAGTTCCAACAAATTGCCTTTTTAAGAATTGGGCGTAGTTCGGACGGATTCGGTTATTCGGCTTAGTCAGCGGAAGATAGCAATAACGACGGCTTGAGCTACTGGCTTAATGATTGGGCGAGGCCAGCAAGCAGCGGGTCACAAACAGATGGGTAGAATTTTCTTTTTGTGGATCTACAAAATTAAGGCTCCAACCTTTTCCGTGTAAAAATGTTTGTACATGGTTTTATCTGTTTTCGTTTCCGTTTTTTGTGTGGGTAGTCGAAATGGTTTACAAACTGATTGTACAAGGTTTAAACGGTTTGAAGAAATGAATGACTACCAGACGACGCTTCAGCGAAAATTTTAGGAATCCCGACCATAGAAATATCTTTGAAGCCTTTTAGAATCACGACAACACCGAAATGCAGAGGTACTGACCGTGCAGCGCTCAACTGGAGGGACCATCGGGATCATTCTGGCATGAAAAGATTGTTCTTGATTGTAAGTATATATTCATGCACCACGGCTATTGCGGGACCTCTTTGTGAATCAAAATATAAATGATTTCCACGCGCACCCTCTATTGCTGTCCTTTGATTTCAGTACCACCATACTAACCATCCACAGACTGCAGCTACTGTTCAACTCACCTCTGAGTCAAGTGACATTCGAGAATTGCCCCTGCCAGTGGAAGGGATGCGTGACTTCTAACCAAAGGCGACCTGGACAGTAAAGCGCAATGAAAGGAACCGATATTGGACAGAACCACAACCTGAAAAGCCCTGCGCACACTGGTTCTGGAGTACCCAGAAAATTACCTTGTATAAACTGTTTTAAACGGTTTTACAATGTTTTTCAACCGTTTCCGTTTGTTGTACCCGCATCCATACACGGAAAACAAAAGGTTGGAGCCTTATACGAAATCTAATACAAAGCTTAACGTTCGCTCGGTCGACGCTTGCGTGCCGACCAGCTCACATTGAGGGATGTTAACCAGATTAAGCGCTGAGAACAGGCGCCATCAGATGACAGCTTATATAAGCTGATTGCAGACATTTTTGGTCCCCATAGCACAAAACAGATAAATCTGTTTGTGAATAAGGATCTGGGTCACGTCAGCTATTACGTGATAAAAGGCTCTTATTAGACTCAGGAATTCAAGCACATGAATTAGTAAGCAAAAGAAATTTATTTTGACTACCCTGATGTGAGGTGGGGAATCTGAATCTAAGTACTACTGTTCTTGGCTCCTTTTATACCTTTTCAAAATCTATGACTCCTCTCTTGTTGACTCTTTCTGACTTGCTCCTTTTTGACTCCTTATGACTCATCGTGACTCGTTGTAGTTCTGACTTGTGAAAGAATGACTTCGCAGCAGCCAGTCACTTGTTTGTGACCAGTGTGACATTGTGTCGCCCCAAAGATGCTTATCAATCAAATGGCGAGAAATATCAATAAATAAATAAAAATATTATCTGGCTTGCTTTCACGTTTATGATAAACATTTTTGAGGTGTGACACCGGTGAGGTTGCCATCACCAAGGTCGAGTTCCTCGATTACCGCCGCTTGAAAGAGGCGGAGACGAAGAACAACGTGAAGTGGAGGATGAAGTGTGTTGATGAGGGAGGAGATGGAGAAGAACGCGGGGACGGTCAGCATTTCACTCAACGTGTTCGCGAAGAAATGCAAGTTCTACCAGCGCAACACAGGCGAGGTTGCTGCCGTGAAGAAGGCTCGCATCGACAGGGACACCGCTCCCGAGGATGGGGAATTGCGCGATCCTCCCGTGGGTGTGGGCGCGGGCAAGAGGTGGCTGATCTCATTATCGTACCCACTGATGAACACACGTGACCAGATTCAATGGCACCTTCCTGAGTTCCTCAGGTTCAAGGAATGGTGAATAAATTTGTTTGAGAGGCGATCTGAGCAGCTAGAGCATGTGTAATGTTGCAGACAGCTTTTGGAATTTTATGTGGAGGATATCGTTTCGAATTGAGTTATCACCGGATTTATGGCCCAATTGGGTCAGCAAACATTTCACACAGTAGGGTACTTACAGGAACTCAGAACCTCTGGCAATTGATAATATGGTATGTAATACATATTTAAAGCATCTAACATAAAGTCCAATTTTTTCCGCAGCCCAAAACCACGTCCATGGCCAAATGGTTGTTTTTGATCGCAACCAAATATCTGGGGGAGGGGGGTGTCACGTGTGTTCATCAGTGGGTACGATAATGAGATCAGCCACCTCTTGGGCGTGGGCATGCAGGTCGACTCTGGCAACGTCGCAGGCCCTTTGGGCACCTCTTAATCCATCAAAGTCCGCCGCATCCATCGGCCTGGAGGGCGGATGTAACGGTGCGCTCTCGCGCATCTCTATTTCTTTTTACCACACACATATATTAGACAGGTTGCGCAGCAGCCACCGAGCCACGTGGTGGCTGATTTGCTGTGCGCAAATCGTGGCTGGTGGCTCAGTAGAATTTTGAACCACAGGTAGAGAATGACTCTGAAAGGCAAAGTAATAAGGGTAGCCATGCATTTCTGCGTCGGCATTGACTCGGCAACCACTCTGAACGCTCCCCCAGGGTAATTTCCGCTCAAATGAGAATTTCTTTGCCTTTTTTCAGCCAGCTACAGGCGTAGAGTGACTACGTGCTTGCAGATGCTCAGTTGGACCCCAAAATGAGTCAATTGAACCAAAGAAATGTGTCATGAATTTAACCATTCAAGCCACCAGCCACGATTTGCGCACAGCAAATCAGCCACCACGTGGCTCGGTGGCTGCTGTGCAACCTGTCTATTCATCATCCTCTATTTTACTATTCACTCTACTAAAATACTCGGCGCTCCTGCGGAGCGCATCAAAACTTGGCGTCTCATCGAGACTCCTATTTACTTATCATATAAATACTTGGCCTGTCCGTAGTTAGCTCCTTAGTCAATCTACAGTTTACGCCACTTACCTTTGCTGCCCGACTACCAGCAAAACCAGTCTTTGTGTGCCGGGATTCCTAGCCGACTACCTAGCCGACTTTCCGCCGTCTATCTAGCCGCTCTCCCATCACACTGCTTCAACAAATTCAACTCCAAAATGGCCGGCACAGTGGGCTCATGGCTGGCAAGCTCTGTGATGAGCCTGCAGGCCCATTTGTAAGACTTGGTGGGGTCTCACAAGATTCTAGTCCAACGTAATTCCTGGCGAGCTTGACAAGTTTTATATTGTGGAATAGACTCTTATAAAATAACAGTCCGACTCTAAAACTTATGATCTGAAGCCCAATATTCGTACTTCAAATGATCGCACGCAATCCTCTCCGAATATTCGAGATGAGGAGTGTGGCCTTATCTTGTAATGATAAGATCGTTAGTCTCGTTCGAGGATCGTTAATATCGTAAACGTAGTGTTAATTCCTTTAGAGATGTCCACCCGTGCCTTCTTCAGAGTCTCGGAGCTACTCCACGAGAGAGGAAGGCTAAGTAGGTGAGTGTTTGGGTCAAGTGTAGATAATATTGTCACGTGTATCGAAGACAGGCATTATCTACTACAAATAACAAATGTAAACACAAGTACAAAGAGACTATTCATCGTAAGACGTCGTAAAAGAAAAAAGAAAAATACAGGGTATACGGGATTCCTTACACCATTCCATGACTCCCGAGCTCTGTGATTTGAGTAATTTTGAGATGTGCTCCTGCACTTTTGCATTGACTATAGCCTGCGCCCCCTCCAACCAACATGCAATCGTGGCTAATGCTTCCGTGGCCATCCAAACAACATTATCGTCTCGGTCACTGATTCATATTAGCTGAAATACGCTTTAAATAGGATTTGCACCAAACTCACTACAAGAGAGACAAAAGCCGTCCACAGCCCCGCATCTCTAGGATGAGTGGGATGCTACACTCGTACCAAGCCAGGCTGCCCAATAAATTGCACCTCACCACGGGTCTGGCGACCCAAGCATTTGCCAAGTGTACTGGAAAACAGGTGAATCCATCACCGCGCGCGCGTTGACCTCCGACACATAAATCGTGTTGGCCAGGTCCCACAGAATGGAGGCCTTGGTCACCCACAAGACAAAGTCCCACCTAGAGCAACAACATCACATTGGCCAATCAGCTCACACAATAAAACCTACGGGAAGTATGATGAGTATATCTCCAACCTCTCTGTGGAAAGCTGGCTGTCTCTATTTTCCTGATAAATTCCGATGCCTGCCGGTGGTACATCCACTTTCAACGGCTTTGCCACAGCATGAAGGTATTGTTGAACTGTTCTGTTCCAGAGTAATGAGTTGTTATCTGACCACCAACCAAATATGCTTGTGCAGGTGTCCTGCTGAGTCAAGGGTGGCATGGAGAGGGGAGGAGAAAGAGGGAGGATGGCTGTGATTTGTGTGACACTGAGCCATGTTGTCTGCTGTGAAAATGTAGTGTTTGGGCGCTGGTTTGCTAATTTTGAACTGACACCCATGGGATGGGGACCGATAGAATGGCCTTTGAACAACCCTTGCATCTTTTACTGAGATCCTGTCTCAAAATGTCGCACTCTCCATTAACACAACAAGGGATGCAGTAGTTGTAAGAAAATCAAAAAGCACCAACTATACCCCGGTCCACAGCAGAGTAGGGACAATCTGCAATTTCAATCTCAAACATGTGATCAGACTGACGTGTCTGAACCTTCGAGTGTTTATTATTCACCTTCAATGGCTGGGTCAAGTAATTGAAATGTCCATGCTGTTGCAAATCACTACTTTACCTTGTATTTTGTAAGTCGAATTTTGCGGAATCTACTAGTACTATCATAGATTCTCCAAAAACAGGTTCCAAGCTTAGAGAGCACTACTCAATGTTGAGCTCCGCGCTACCATATAATATTTCAGTGAGCATACAGATCCAATTTCTCTCTCATGATAACAACAATGCAAGTTTCGAGGTAAAAACATATGCATTTCCTCATGTACTCTCTTTCATGTTTTTGTTATACCAGGGATAATGACCTGACCTACAGCCATTGGACTCTCTCATTGCAGGAGGAAGATGGATGCGCAGTAGCACCATAACAACTTGGTTCGAATTTGCTCAGCAAACTTCTTGGCTCTGCTGCATCTCCTGTTCAGATTTTGTGCTACCCAATGCAAATTTAAATGATTGTGATGCGGACTTGTGTTACGAATATATATATTATCTCTCTGTCATGAACCAACCACAGAGTCTGACTTTTCCACCTTGTACCGAGTAATGTTGTCCAGGAGTTTGTGTACATCAGGCTTATGGGCTAGGGGCTGAAGCTCCTCAAATAGATCCAAGTCTGCAAGGGCTGCGAGACCTTCTGGCCATTGACTAATTGCATGGAGTGCATCTATCGCATTCCAGGAGGCACTCCTGGAACACGGGGCTTCAACATCAAGTTTCCTACAAGATAATGTGTGTGATCCAATGACTCACCCAGTGAGTACCACAAGTTTTTTCAACAGATTCAACTCCAAAATGGCCTGCACAGTGGGCTCATGGCCAGCTAGTGCTTCCATGAGCTGGCAGGCCTGGGTTGCAATCCTCCATTCCTTGGGCTCAGTAACTTCAAAACGTGGTTCTGCACTTTTGCATCAACTAGAGCCTGTGCTCCCTCCAATGAATGTGCAATCATAGCTAACACACACTGGTGGCCCACAAAATGACCTGATAACCTTGGTCGCTGAGTGACCTTGGAATGAAAATCTGTGTTATGTACCCCACTCACTCCAGGAGAGTCAAAAGTCGCTCACAGCCTCCCATCTCCAAGTTGGGTGGGATGGTATAGTAATTGTGCTGTGCCAGTCGGTACAATAGCTGGCACGATGAATACCGTGCCATAGGGTGTGGCGACCCAAGCATTTCCCAGATGTAACGGAAAACATGTGAATTCACCACCGCTTGCGCCTCGTCCTCGGATAAATAAACTCTGCTATCCAACTCCTGCAGAATGATGGCCTTGGTTGCCCACGAGACAAAGTCCTACCTAGAACAACAACATTGCATAGGCCAATGAGCACAAACAATAAAACATCAACACCTACGGAAGATATGATGCATATATCTCCACTAACTCTGTCGAAAGCCGACTGTCTTTGTTCTTTCTGATGAAGTCCAATGCCTGGCGGTGATACATCCACCTCATCAGTGGCTTTGTCACTGCATGAAGGTTGATTGTCGGGCCCCTGAGCAACGGATTGCTTTCCGACCACCAACTGAGTATGGTGTCCTGTCGAGTCAAGGGTGGCATGGGGGAGGGAAAAGAGGGAGGAGGGCTGTGCTCCGTGACCCCTGCCATAGTCTCTCTTGACAGACACTCTATATCAGTACTTCCTCGTACATCGGTGATATAGAGTCTGTTGGTTACCGCGCTGATGAGCCGGCATCCTGCGTTTTTATTCGTGGGTTCTCTGGGGGGCTGGGAACAAATTTTAAGCTCCGAGCCTTGACTTTACCAATATATCATAACAATATCATCCTCTGATTTTTCATGCTGCTGTGTCGGAAACATCCATTTCACCTATGAACAAGCTCTAATGGTGCCCAATGTCCCAAATAAGGATTTTACATGCTTTGGCGGGAGGTCTGACAAGAAATTCCGCAAGGAGGCCGAGAAACGCGTCGAGACGCGTCTGGCTAATGATTTGTTTGCGCATGCATCCGTGATGGTTACATATACTGCACTGATTACCCGGTAGCCTGCGTTTAACCAACAGACTAGCAATGCACTGCGAAAAATGAAAATTATGGAAAAGATTCAGGAAGTATTCAAGACACGTCACCAACGGAGGATGCGCGGTGCGAAGAACGGGTGCTCGACGTGACGAAAAGGAAAGGCAAATGCGGTGTAGAAGTTAGAACGCCGAGCGAGGGCGGCGCCGGCACAACCGCGGGACGATGGCCAACGAGCTCGGAGTATGAAGGCAGCAACTGCGGAAGAGGAGAGCGATGAATGTCCGACGAGCACAGAAGTGACCTTGCGGAATACGATGATAGAGTCGTACGCAGCAGTGTACAAGCACGGCCTTGGAAGGAATACGATAACGAGAAGCAGCACACAAGCGACCGCGAAGGAACGAAAGGAGAACCACCTCGGAGACACCAAGGACGTCCGCGACGAAGTCAAGGGAGGAGGCGAAGGAGCACAACCTCAGAGACACTAAGGAGTACGTCCTCGATCTCGATGGGTACCCGGGACCCGGCCACAAAGTGCAAGGGACAGTGCGCAGGCATTGGCAAGACTGCAAAAGGGAAAAAAAAAAGGAAGGGTCGGCGACGGGCGTACGAGCATAGACGCCATATGCATATGCGAGGCACCACATCACGCCACGCCGGGACGCAGGACCTCGAAAAGGGAGGGTACACGGGCGCCTATGAGCACGACCTCGACGGTATGCGAGACGACCTCGAAAGGCAGCCGCGGCGTCGACAGCCCCGGTACCCAGCGCCAATGGTATCATCATGATACGCCGTGGGCGGGCGCAAGGCTAGCCCGTCGCGGGACGAAGACTGGAACGGTATTACAGCAAAAAGGGGTGCGCGCCGGGAGAGCAGGAGCGTTGGCACGGGCGCAGACGTAAGTCAGTGCACCAAAAAGCGGAAGGCGGAAGGCGGAAGGCGGAAGACAGCACGGAGCCGACCTCGGCAGCGCAGGGGCACGATCCCAAGGGAAAGGGAAAGAGAGGGGCACTGGGCACGACCCCAAAAGAAAAGGGAGGGGGCGTTCTGAGCCGACCTCGGAGGTGGTCAAAGGGCATGACCTCGGAAGAAAGGTGAGACCTTCCGACTCTGAGCCGACCTCGGAGGGTCCACGGGCGTGCCCTCGACGAGTACGACAAGTCGACAAGACCCGAAGTGGTCACAAACAGACCCGAGGCGGTGTAGAGGTAGCATGCGGAGGCGACGCACGGTCCGACCTCGAAAGATGTGCACAGTGCACATGGAGGGGGAATAAAAGCCAAAGTGCCATTACAGCAAAAATCCGGCGCGCGGGAGCGCTGGCACACGGGTGCAGCCTCGCAGGCGTAAGTAAGCAAGTACACCAAAAGGTGGAAGGCGAAAGAAGGAAGACGGCACGGTAGCCGACCTCGGAGGAAATGGGCACGATCCCAAGGGAAAGAGAGGCGGCACTGGCACGACCGCAATGAAACGGGAGCCGGCACTGGACACGACCGCAATGAAACGGGGAGCCGGCACTGGACACGACCTTGGAGGTGGTCAAGGAGCACGACCTCGATGGAACGGGAGGGGGCACTGGACACGACCTCGACGAAACGGGAGGCGTTCTGAGCCGACCTCGGGGCGGCCAAGGGGCACGACCTCGATGGGATGGGAGGCGGCGTTTCTGAGCCGACCTCGGAGGGGTACACGGGCGTGCCCTCGGCAAATACGGCAAGTCGACGTGTTTGGAGTAGGACCGGAGAAGGTATGCAAGCACAAGCGGACTCGCAACATGCGCAAGCGACGCGAAAGACGCGCACAACGCACATGGGAGTCGGAGGGGTTCACTGAGACGAGAAGAACGAAACGTCTCAGTGCGCAAGAAATGTGTATATCATATTGTGCGAACGGGATAGGGATAAGGATGTGATACGGATACGTAGAGCAAAGCGAAGGGAAGGAAGTGCGTAAACGGAAAGAGACGACGAGGGAGCGCTGCGGCTGCGGACGCCGCGAGTTGCGGACCGGCGTAGCGAGCGCGCGCATGCGCGAGTCCGGTGTGGCCGGCGCGCGCGAGCGTCGAAGCCAGCAGCGGTGTGGCGTGCACGGCGGCGAGGAGTGCGAGCGGCCGCAGAAGCAGGCGACGTGGCCTCGCCGCCACCGCCACGGTGCGCCAGCAGCGCAAAAGGAGTCCGGTAGCGGAGTAACCTGCGCGGACCGACACCTACTGCCGTGGCAGCACACCAGCGAAACAGCGGGTAGCGCGCACGAAGCTCGAGGTGTGCGGGCAGAGCGGCGAGCGCATGAAAGGAAGGAGGTATGCATTATTATGACGGAGAATGGTAAAGTAAAAAAGAAATCGTGCGCGAAGCAGAATGGGCCAAAAAAAAAAAAAGGGGGAAAGGACGATACACTCAGCTGGGGCTGTGAATATGTATATGAACCCATGGGTGGTTGGAGGCCAGAACGTATAGCTGGAGAAGAAAGATAACAACGATGCCTTTGCCTGGCGTAATTCCTGGATGAATCGTGAGTTCCGATGAACAAATCGCGGTGACAAGAAAAGAAAAAAAAGTCAGTGAATGCGTAGATAACGTCCTCCATGGCCAAGATGAGCGCAAGCGCTCGCCAGTCCAGTCCGACTGACGTGCAAATTGTCTCGATGTCTCATCCTGCGTGCTGTGGCGACGGTCGTGCAACTCACCAATTTCTACGACCACCCCGATAAGATAAGTGGAGCAACCATCGAATGGCGTGTGTGGATGGATACAGTTCCGGGTTGGAGAAAACGAGAAACGAGTCGACAATCGAGGGCGCCAGCGTAAACTTCAAAAAAAACGTTTCACCGGCTATAAAAGGAAAAGCCTTGATTGCTAATGTTTGCCATCGCCCTCATGTTCTCTTTCCTCCTTTGGCCTCAGCTCCGAGCTCAGACACATTCTCAACAACACTTCGGCTGCTAACCCCTCGCCCGTCCTCTATAGGTCACCGCACCACCTTCAGGCTCGTCCCGCCCCAAGTGCACATCACACATCAAGCGCCATTAGACGCGTCACCCAATCGGCGGGTCGAACATGGCCCTTGACATGGCCAAATGCAGCACACTCGCGTCCGGCGGGCGTGGGGCGTCCGAAGGGAAACGGCGCCGGGTCCGCGCGTCACAGCGCGAAGCAGCTGAGGAGGTCATGAAGAAGAAGCTAGCTCAAGGTTATACTGTAAACTTGAAGGGCGTCAAGCTCAACGTCTATCTGCGCGTCTTTCCTGATATATATTCCTGCTGCGTTGAGGTACATCTATACTGCACAGCCCCGCGCCTGGCCTTGCGGAGTGGAGGGAGAGCAGCATGGGCAAATCCAAGGAAGGGGCGTTCGATCACGAATTTTGGGCTACGCGATAATTCAATTCCTTGGCAAAACCACCCGTTTGCCAGCGTCTCCATCGGACGCGTTATTCTCGAGATCGGCGAATTAAACGACTGCAATGCAGAACATTAAATATATATTATACCGCTATCGAATCAACTCCCTCGGGCAGGGAGTCTGGCTTTCCCAACTTGTACCGAGCAATATTGTCAAGAGTTTGGGAAGGTGAGCGTGATCATAGTCTAGATGCTGAAGCTCCTCAAATACTTCGGCGTCTGCAAGCGCTGCAACACCATCGGACCATCCACTAATTGCGTGAAGGGCATCAATCGCAGACCAGGAGCGCTCCCTGGAACACGCAGTTTCGACATCGAGTTTCTTACAAGATAATGTGTCTGATCCAATGACTCACCCAGCAAGTGCCACAAGCTGCTTGAACAAATTCAACTCCAAAATGGCCGGCACAGTGGGCTCGTGGCTGGCAAGCTCTGCGATGAGCCTGCAGGCCCATTCCACGACCCCCGAGCTCTGTGATTTGAGTAATTTTGAGATGTGCTCCTGCACTTTTGCATCGACTATAGCCTGCGCCCCCTCCAACCAACGTGCAATCGTGGCTAACGCTTCCGTGGCCATCCAAACAACATTATCGTCTCGGTCACTGATTCATATTCATATTAGCTGAAATGCATTTTAAAACAGGATCCGCACCAAACTCACTGCAAGAGAGATAGAAGGCGTTCACAGCCCCGCATCTCCAAGATGGGTGGGATACTGAACTCGTACCACGCCAGGCTGCCCAATAAATTGCACGATGAACTCCTCGCCACGGGGTCTGACGACCCAAGCATCTCCCAAGCGTACCAGAAAACAGGTGACTCCAACACCGCGCGCGCGTTCACCTCCGATTCCGATCTATAAATCCTGTTGGCCAACTCCCACAGAATAGAGGCCTTGGTCGCCCACGCGACAAAGTCCCCTACATACAACCATTGATCAGTCAACAGCTTCAAGTTGAAGCCCACACACTAGCAATCAAAACATCAAATGCCTAACTTACGGAAAATACGACGAGTAAATCTCCACCGTCTCTATCGAAAGCGGGTTGCCTCGATTCTTCCCGATGAATTCTTTTGCCTGGCGGTGATACATCCGCTTCATCAGGGGCTTTGCCACTGCATGAAGATTGATCGTCGGGCCCTTGAGCAGGGGATTGCTATCCGACCACCAACTGTGTACACTTGCGCGGGTGTCCGTTCGAGCCAAGGCGGCATGGGGTGGAAGGCAAAAGTGGGAGGGCTGTGTGTCCGCCCGAACTACGTCGGCTGCTGTGCTGTGACGTTTGGGCGCTCAGTTAATCAGCGCTCATTTGGTAATTGTGAACTGACATCGTGGGAAACGGCCGATAGAAGCTTGAACAGCCTTTTAACAGTTCCTTGAAATCTCGTCAATGATAAGTAGATCCTTGTCTTCCACCAGTTCTTGAACCCATGAGTTGATATCATGTTTTTCAAACTTGAGACTCGGATCATCTTTGACTTTTGCATCGCATTCCCACCAAATAAAACTCTTGCAACTTGAATACCAGCACGGCTGGGACGCCAGTTTCTTGCAGGCAGAAGAAAGGCTGCTGGATACATCTTGTACATGCGGGACCGGCGCTCCGTCCCATCTATAAAATATTCATGAGTTTGATTTTGCCTTCAGCCACTCAGCCATACCTGCCAGACTAGGCGACTGATGAGCCCCACTGGTGTTGCCCTTGCAGTTGCCGCAATCAACACTGCCCCACTAAATGAATATCAGAGGTTGAAAAAGACTTGAAACATGATCTTGTGGTCCGTCGGCACACGTATTTTCCGCTCCCCAAAACTATGATAAAAGCACCTAGAGAATTTGAGAAACCAAGTGCTAATAATCGAAACAGTTCATTCTGACCTGTCCGCCGTCGTTAATGTATTCAGCAAACGACCCCAGTCTTCGCGTTCGAGCCAGTCATTGGCGGTTATTTCAGTTTAATAGAAGCTGAGCTTGCCTCTTAAATAATGATCGGTTGTGTGCTTCAAGCCTTCTCATCTACAGTGGATTTCAAGTATGTATCTATTAGCCTGCCGCGATGCTAGACCTAGGATTCTGGGAACTCATATCTCAGCTGTTGTCCATTTCTTCTTGCCACAACGTTCGAACGAGTCTTGGGCAAATCGCGTTCCACAGCGGCCGGCGCGCCGCATGTCTAGTACCCAAAGTCACTCCATTTTGAGATGTGCTAAAAGGGATGATCTCATTACAGCGAATAGATAATCAAGCGGATCCTGATTTGTTCAAATGCTGTTCCAGCAACGCCTCTATTCGTCCCAGTCGGTCTTCCATGTTTTTCTCGTGCTTCGAAAATCGCTCTTCCAATCCCACAAGTCGCTCCTCAATCGATAGTTTCTTGTCTTCCACCAGCTCCTGAACCCGCACGAGGTCATGTGAGTGGGGGTCATGTTTTCTGAGCTTGAGATCATCTTTTGCATGTTTTCCGAACTTGAGATCATCTTTTGCATCGCACTTCCAGCAAATAAAACTCTGGTCACCGCACTGTACACAATACCAGCACGGCTGTGACACCGGTTTCTTGCAGACAATGCATAAAGGGCCGCTGGATACATCTTGCACATGCGGGACCAGCGCGGTGGACTCCAAATTACGCTCCATGCCATCGGAGGAAGACATGAAAAACGCCCGCGCATTTTTCAGCGCTTCTCTGGCTTCACGAAATGTCTTGCCAAATTGACATGTATGCACCACCCGCCGCAACTTGACTAGGTCGTGGTGCGGCAAGTGCGGCTTTTCCATGTCTTCCCACATGACGCGGTTCGAGACGCAGCTTGGCGTCGAGCAGAAATCCACAGTTTTAAATCTATCCTTCATCTAAAATGTCCATGAGATGATTTTCGCCTTCTGCCATTCTGCCTTACCTGGCAGACCAGGCAACTGAGGCGAGCCCCACCGATGTTTCCCTTGCAGTTGCTGCAATCAACACTGCCCCACCAAATGAATATCGGAGGTTGAAAAAGATTTGAAACACGAACTTGTGGTCGGTCGTCGCACGTATTTTCCGCTCCCCAAGGCTATGATAAAAGCGCCTAGAGGATTTGAGAAATCAAGTGGTAATAATCGAAACATTTCATTCTGACCTGTCCGCTGTCGTTAATGTCTTCAACAAACGGCCCCATTCTTCGCGTTCCGAGCTAGTCATTGGCGGGCCGAAGCTACTGCGAATATACAACTCAATGAATCGTCGCCTGGCGTCCCGCCGCTCCTTGAAATATGACCAAGACCACCGATTACGGCGGACGTCGAATCTCACAGCAGCGATTGCAAATACCCAAAGTGCGCGCGGCTTGTTGCTTTGGAGCTCCACCGGTCTGGGCGTGAAGCAGGTGTACTCGGGGCAATGCGTTTGAACACGAAGAGCCCCATGTGCGTCGCGGGATCTTGCGAGAATCCAATTGTACCGGTGAGCGTCTCTGTTGCTGCGGTCCAGGTTCCGGTGTAGTACTGCGGTGAGGAATGGCGAGGGAAAGAGCGCTTGAAGGATATCGACACAGTGCCCGGCTCGTCGCCCACGCGGCCCTCGCCATCAATTTTAAAATCAGTGCCAGTGGCACGGTCGGCGGCGGTGAAGTACTGCACTTCACCTTGCGTCGAGGACGGTGTGAGAACCAAAGAAGACATCCCTTCGCTTGGCCACGGCCACGAGGGCCAGTATATAAATCCGTGCCATACCCCGAGCATTCCCGCGACTGCGGGCAACACGTTGGGAGCGTCAACGTTCCGTTGTACTTCGGCTTTCAAAGGAGCATATGCATCAAAATCAAGTCGCTTCTGGTCAAGCGGATAATTCAATATCTTGGTCGCGTCTATGTCTGTTGCCTCTGCGCTGTCATCGTAGGTACGTTCCTCGAAGTCACTAACATGGATATAGAACATCAGAGCTTCGCTTCGAGAGAGCTGACTCACACATTCTGAACTAACAAATCCGGTTCGTTCATGTATTGATACTGTTCGATGTTTCGGTATTTGCAAAAAGTTAGGGGATATTCACGCACCAAACCGAACGCGAATGATTTGAATTGTTGCTTCAGATCTAACTTCTGCAGTTTGAAGATCGCTGGGCCACAATGAGTGATATCAGACCGGCAGAGAAAAGAAAAACCGACATCGCAGCTGGTCGAATTGCTGAGAAACGGCATGAAATACGCATTCTAATGTATCCGCCGCCCCCGACAACTCTTTAGGGTGGCCCTTCCGCTTTTGGAAAATGCGGAATATCTCGAAGTGCCGTTCAAGAAGAAGATAAATGAGAAGGAGGACATACTGACAAATCACTATCGGTTTAACGCCACATGATTTAGAAGACTCACTCTATCAATGCGACCTTTCCCTGAATAAGAGAAACAATTAATAGCCCAAGCGAAAAGAGGACAAGACAAACCTGTCACAAGTTCAATGGTATTAGATGCATCGATATCGTAGTGGACGGCCTCGAGATAGCCTGTGGGCAATATATGTATTAATATTGATATTCAAGTCGCCCCGGCACTTACCTCGAATTCGCACTTCTTCGGTTTTGATATAAGCCGTGAACCTGTCCTAATAGTACTCAATTAGAGTTGGACTTTTCCAGAGTCCGGAAACCGACTTGCGTCGTCTACATAGCAGGGATTTACAGCCTCCGTGAGGACATATACCCTTGAGTGGACCCGCGTGAGGTACCCATTGGCGAGCGACTTGTTTGTCCGGCGAATTCTTGGCAGTATAGCAAACATTTTTGCCATAAGCTCGTTGATTTTCTGTACATAAATGGTCATCGCTTGGTGATGCCCGATGGCCCAATACGCAATCCAATGGGGGAGGCTTTGTTTTCCCATCCTGTCAGTCCGCGGAGGACCAGACAGATGGGTCCCAACGTACCTCCAATCCTTCGGCCGTATGCTCGTGAATCTATTCACTTCACCCACTGTGGCAAAGCCCGATGCGTCATCTGTGGTGGTCATGAGCCACCGCATATATACTCTGCTAGGAGAGATGTTCACCATCTATTGCCTCTGAAACTGGCTGGACACGAACAACACTAAAGAAGATCAGAGTTGGGGATCCTGTGACTCAATCGCCCTCGCCGGACATACTCGATATATTGCAAAGCCCAATCGTCTGCCTTCACGTGGGAACCCGGCTCTCCATTGGCGGATTCATGATTGTGATTCTCTTGAAAATAGTCGCGCAATGCCATTACGAAACGGCGAGTCTTAACACTACCGCGCCAGCCCTTCTTTGAATCAGAATGAGGATCAAGGACAAATTCACATCCTCTCACCATATCCTTCCATATGCTGTAGACGTCCTTAATGTAGAAAGGTGTATTAGCATCATTAAGAGATTTATGGCGGTACTCACACGGTCGATGATTTTATCGTGAGGCCCTGCAGTCACAGCGCTAATGATGCGGTCTCCTTGGTGTTTCATGACGTGACTCATCTCATCCCTATGCCCATCATAATTAGACTAGCTTTCCAAGTCCGGTTTAAAACGGAACGAACACAATCTGACGCATCTGAACATCAAATTTCCGCGCGAACTTGGTCATGTTCTGCTGAATGGATTCATCTGGGTCAGTTCGGAGATCTTCTTTGAGGTCGTCCAAGTCTGAGCGTTTGATGGTTTTTGTGCCTTTTCCTAGAGAACCACCTAAATTGTTCTCCCAGTCGTTCAACTGTTCGAGTTTCTCATCGTCATCTAGACATGCTTTTCCGCCTTGTTCAAGTTGTTTGGAATACCTAAGATCATGAGCGCAAGGTAAACAAAAAAAAAAAAATTACGACGGACCGAGCCATTTCCTTCTGTTCGGGAGTGATGAGCCTTTGAAAAAGTTTCAGCATCAAATCCATCTTGGCGTTCATCGCATCGACACCGAGCGAGGTATGGATCGATAGGGCGAACTCGAAATCTGAACGGCGTTTCGCGAAGATTTCCACGAATTTCAGAAGCCTTACATCCCAAATCGGACCCTTCAAGACCTTGACTGCTTCCAAATTCAGATTAGAAAAAACCAGGGAGAGGTAACCCCACCGACTAGTTTTTTCTTTGAATACGTGTCGCACGCTTGCGAGGGGAAAAAAAAAAGTGATTAGTCGGTGGATGTGGTTTAAGGCGACAATTCCATACCATTGGCGCAGGCTTTGATGTCGTCTGCCGCGCTTCTGACTATTTTCCCCATTCGGTCCTCGATCGTCGACCCAGCCTCTGCGTCTCTGACATTTTGGAGCCTGAGGAGGATTAGAGGGAAAAGTCACTTCGGATGCCAGAAACACGCACTGCCTCAAAACAGACATCATCTGTTTTATTTCCAAATGCAATGCGAGTACTTTTCGGTCGTTATCGCGGCGTTTCTGCTCCAATGCCCAAACCGCCTGGAATGCCGTGACCGCAACTGAACCACGATAAGAAGAAAAGAGAGAGATCATGAAGAGGGGACGTACTTTGAATAAATCTGAAAGGTTTGGTCAGTTCCTGACAGGCTAAGAAAGACGGAAAGGATGACGCACGGGTGGATCTTGGCAATTTCGTCAAGTGCTTTCATTAAAACAGGCATCCCTTCCGCGAACGAGCTGAGATTTTTCTCGATAGCCTCCATCCCGCCCACAGCGTCCAGTCCCGTCTTAATACCAGACACAATCACAACACCCTTGTTTTCCATCTCCATAGCACCCGCGACCCGGTTTTCTACAAGCCCTTGTGAGCTTTCGAATCCGCGGCAGCGATCGCTTTCACGCACCCAATTGCATCAGGGCCTTGTCAGTTTTGCTGACTTTGGGATCCGTCGCTGCAGAGGCCCATGCTCCGCGTAGGTCCTTTGAAAAATCGTCCTGTGGCACAGCGTTGCCAACCACCAGCGATGCGTAGTACGGTGCTCCGTTTGAGATGGACCCATTCAGCGTTGCGGGTGTTGTAGAGGCTGAGTTATCGAGGCATAGATCAGTGGGTGGGAGGAACGGAGAAGCATTAGGTAGCGGGATCGGTTTCGGCGCAGTGGGTACTATAGGAACCGGTAGAGGAGGAACTTCGATTTGACGGTCTACGGAGCCCGTACTTGATTGACTTCGCTTCCGAAGATTCTTCCAGCTCAGCCTCTTCAGCAGGGGGGGCGTTGGCATGTTAAATCGTTCGAGAGACTTATTCCCGCCCTGTTAAATAAACCAGAGACGAGATGTATGAGTATTCGTGCAAAACTTTCGTTAACATTCATCACTTTACCGTCTGACGCTTGAAACCATCCCAATGAGGAAGACAATGTATAATGTCAATCTCCATGTCACGCACGGCGAAATGTTCCTCCGGAGTCGATGTGCGGAATTACAGCAGCAAGCCGCCTGTCATGGCACAAACTTATTTTGGTGTCGTACCAATAAGAGGACAACGAGACCCGATATATTGTATAGCGGACTCGGAGCATAGAATTGTAAAAGGCTTCGGACGACTCTTCGTGCCACTCATAAAATTGAATGTGACTTCCCAGAATAAATACGGGCGGTTGAGGCACTTATCCTGACTTATCCACTGATTAATGCAAGATTAATATATCACTCAATTTATTTAGGTTGAATCACCTGGCGCCTGGTATCGCAGTACGCGAACATACTAGGCGTCACGATGTCAAACTGTCCTAGGAGCCCGATGGAAAGAACGCAGACTCGCAACCTAAATTTATATCGGCGAGTTGAAGCAATAGATAGTTGCCGTTACCGGAAAAGTTCGTGGAGCGGGGTAATGATAAATGAAACGGTGGATAGCGCGGTCTCAAGGCCGGTATCCATGCCTTCAAGTAGGAGATTCCCTGAAATGCCATGGACTGAGATGACTGGGCAGAGACTCGGTTCGCTTTTATTCGATCTTAGCCGTTGCGTATTCCAAAGATGAAGTGCCCACGATTCACCTCCAAACCGAAAGTATCCTGTTGATCAGAAATTCAGAATAGCCCGGCGAGGTAGGATTCACCTTCTATGCTTGTCCCATTGTGTTTAAGAGTTCGGTTTGCCTCACAATTTAAATTCAGACGCGCGCGCAATCGATTAATTGCTCACGTAATCTGTTAATTGCGGTATACACCCGACATTCAAAGTCCAGTAAGTCCAAATTCGTCGAAAAGCAGGAAAACTATAAGAAATAATAACAGACTGAGAAAGAGCAGCGAGGAAGCCAGCCCGAAGGCAGGGTGGAACGTTACCAGCAGTCGATGCATCATCAGGCATGAACTTCACCTTGCCCGCACGCGGCCAAGCGGACCGCGAGGATGCGGTCCTCTGAGGTCATTATGATTTCGTCGCCATTCTGCAACCCGTCGGTGGGCTGACCACGACCATCCCCGCCGCCGTTCTCTACCGATGGCGGCGTGTCTGCGAAGAGTAGCCGGACATTCGAGCCAGGGATCATCTGCGAGACGAGCCCCGTCTCAATGTGCCGGATCTCGACGTACGATGGCAAGAAAGCGAGCAGGTAGGGCCGGTGGAATGCTGTCCCCGTTGTGAGTACACTGTTATAAAACGCGAGGAAGAAAGACGTACCGAATCCTGTAGGCTTTTCCTTCCAAGTCACCATAAACTCATTTCGGGAACGTTGTCCGGATTTGTTGATGTAGAAGGCAAATTCTATCCATGATGTCAGCTAACAGGCTCATTCAGCGCCAAGAACGAGACGCACGATCATAGCACAGTAAAAAATCAGCGTTTACGCGATATATTGCCATGGGGCGCGATACATCCCGTGCTGAAGTGAAAAAGCGCAGCCTCGGCTTTGGCTTCAAGACAAAGTCCAGCGATTTGTCGGCGGGGTCGAGGAGTCCTTGCGTCTCCAGCGACTCCAGATCGACAACCTCGAAGCCCTTGGAGGCCCCGACACATATCCGTGTCTTGAGGTAATGCATCGACATTACCTCAACCGCAATAAAGAATTCCTGTCCACAGAATGTGTCTGTGAGCACTCTCCTCAACGCAATGGAGTCAAACGCACCCTAAACGGCTTGAGCGTACCGTTCGTGTACTGGAAGACCTTGAAAACCGTCCTCGACGGTTTCGGCCTGACGATGGTCACGAGTACACGGTCGAGGCAGCGCCCGACCTTGAAGAAGGACGTGTCCGTCGAGATACGCTTCGCCTGCTTGAGACCTGCCGTGTGGTCCATCGGGTCCAACGCGTCCAATGAGAAGGTCAGTACCTCGCGCTCTGCGGCGAGGATCGGCGGAAAACATCGGAAGGAGCTGGTGTGCGCACCTGAGAGTACAACGAGGAGCTGGTAGTCTTCGAGGACATCGATCTGGCTGACCTCGAGCAGCGCAAGCACCTTTATCGGATCCTTGCTGACCTCATGTTGGTCTGAGACGTAGACTCCGTCCTCCGTCCCATACACAATCCGTTGTCCATTTTCTGCAGCAGTGAGTACCTTTCAAATAAAGAGAGACAAAGGCTCACCAAAGTTTAACGGCGCCGCGCATTTGATCTTCAAGTTGTTCGCTCCAAAGAAACCCTCGCTGAGCACGACCGTGTCGAAAAGTGTCATTCAGTCGTTCGTCTCGATGCAAGGGATTGTAATATGTCGGGCAGTTCAGCCCGCATGGGATGACGCCGGAGGGGGCGGTGAAGGCACAGCCCAACGGCTCTTGCGTTCTAGGCTGCCAGGAGTCGTGATTCAAGTTGGAGCCCGCCGCCTTCAACTCAACACAGCTCACGCGAGCTTCAACTTTCGGCCAAACTTCATCCGGCGAATTCGAACTTCGTAGCGAGGTTGAGGTTTGGGTCGAGGTCAATGACATTGACTGCGAATCAACGATCAGTGATCGATCTCAGTGATCATCAATCAACCTTCCTCTTTCGCCTCACTCTCCGAAGCACTTGCCGATCCAAAAGAAAACTCCATCCTCCAGACGCCTTGGCCAACTCTCCCAGCATATAATGCGTATTTGAATCTCGAGGCTTTCGGCGATGCGCCTCAGGCCGTGCCCTTTGCAAGACTTCTTGCGGAGGCCCTTCCTCGATGAACCTGGCCCCGGATTCCCGGAACCGCTCGATGCTCGGTACAACCTTGGAACCAACCTCCACTCGTCTTGGATAGCCCTGCCGCAGAGCTCTATACTGTGTGTCGAAAAATATCCATTTATATTTCAAGTTGCCAACATATGCAGCTTCCCTTGCCGCAGTCAACCGAAGTCACCATCATACTTCTTTTGTGGAATCACCATACATGCCCACACATAAATCCCTAGAACCTCTTATCGAAGGCGAGCGAGCGAGTTTCTTCACTGGGTTGGTTGAATACCGCCCCCCGTTCAGACGGTTCTACAGACCTCGTGCACCGGGTAAGTATCCGTCCCGTTCCGTCAGGGCTCTCGAGCTTTCTTTCGACGGGATGTTCGCAGCAGACGGCGGTCGAGACGATGGTGTAGGGGCGATCTGTCAACAGCAAGTGATCATCCTTGAGACAATACATTTCGCTGACTTTACATTCCCGATCAGTTGCCAGCGGTTCGTAGTGTTCTGGACCTAAGTCTGGACCACTCACGACAGACTCACAACATCCCCAATTGAAGACTGTAATTTCGAAAATTTCGTCGGATTTTGCTCTTCCAACACTACAAATGCGAAAATTACGCAGAAATTTGCCTCGCTCAAAAATGCAGTGCGGAACTGCTGAAACCGTTGAAGGGAGTTTGAGTGTCACTTGACCGCCTGAAAACCGAGTCAGTGCTGCCAAGATACCGAAACCTTCCCGTTGACATGGCGGCCATCCCGTCGCCCGAGATTTCTGTAGGTGTGACCACGATACAGTGATGTGACGGGATTCGCTGTTCGACTCCCCAACGACTCCCGCTGAAACAACGTCTTTCTCAAAGGTCAACACATGCCTCGTTCGCACATCAAGGATTCTGATTTCCGAGATACCATCACGTTGGCTCTGGAGGTCTCAAACAGCTTCTGATATTCATCTCGCGGCACGCGGCGAGTGCACGACCATTATTGGTTCTAGGTGCAATTCTTCTGTCGTTTGTTTTCCTTACCGGAATATATTGATGATTTTTCGAGACTACAAATTCATGTCAATCAAGCGCGCACGCGACATCGAACAACATGCAGTCCTTCTGTGCCTTGAACTCGAACACGATGAGCTGGCAACGGATCACCGCTGTCTCCGGACCCACCGCCCTGCTGGAGCACTGCCCCGACCAATTGCTATTCAGAACGACCAACTGCTCCCCTCATCATGCTAGAATTCGCTTGCGATGTTTTAATTGTAAGTTCTCGCCGCCGGGTGCTTTGTCTGCTGTGGTCCGAAGCGCTCAATGTGGCATTAGGTCGGCGCTGGACCATCTGGCCTCATTCTGGCCCTCTGTCTTGCCATGTCCGGCATTTCTGTGCGCATTATCGACAAGGAGCCTGCCTATCGAGTCGGCAGGCGTGGTGCTGGAATTACAGTTCGTTACTTTTCGATTTCGCAGCTGAAAATATTTAACAATACGATAGCCGCGAACGTTGGAAGTATTCAAAATGCTCGGTGTTCTGGGCGAAGTTCTCAAGCTCGCCCAGAAGCCGGTGCCTTTCCAGAGCTACCAGCTCCCAGACGGGATTAAACCGGACAGGACTTGGGTCATGTCCCCAACTTTGAAGCCAACCCCGGCGTGCCCATTCGTATGTGTCTTTCTCGAGACCACTTTAAAAAAAACTCACACTGAGCTTGCGACAGCGCAATGCCGTTTTCCTGGGTCAGGACCAGGTCGAGGGTATCCTTCGCGAAAGGCTCAAAACTTACGGGTGCTTCATCGAGCTGGGAACCAAGTTACTCGGATTTGAACAACACGAGGACCGGGTTTGTGCCCATATTTCCAATGAACTTGAAAGCGTGAGGGACGTTATCAATGTCAAATATCTTGTCGGAGCGGATGGCGCGAAAGGTTGCTTTCTTTCTAAATTTATCCACCATTGTTGAATATGGTATTATTAGGAATTGTGCGGAAAGAGCTCGGCTTTTCTTTCCTTGGGGAAACACGGCAGGAAGATCACCTCATTGTGTCGGATGTAATTATTGATGGTCTGGACTTGGAGGTGGGGGTTTATTGTAATTTCGCGTGTTCCAGATTTGAACTCCTTCGGCAGCATATACACATGTGGACTCAAGGCACCGGGACGTAAGTAAACGGTTTCCGTGCAAAATGCGTGGATAATTTCTGAGCACCGCGAAGCATAATAGCCTGGCCGGGTCAGACACAAACCAATCTCTTCAGCGTGCAGATGACTGGGACGGAGCTCGATCACCAGAAGGTCGCCTCTGACCCAGACACATTTCGGGCCTTCTTTCGAACTCATACAGGACGGACGGATATCGAGTTGCGGGAGATCGTGTGGGTCTCGGAATATATGTCGGTTGAACCGTCTATCCACCGCGTGCGCTTATTCGTGCTGTTTTAGTCCGAATATCCGGATGGTTGACGAGATGAGGAAGGATCGCGCGTTTCTAGTTGGAGGTATGGTTCTGGAAGCTGCCCATTGAAAAGCAACTGCTTGACCATTAAGCGCAGACGCTGCCCATGTGCATAGCCTCGTTGGAGGACAGGTGCTGTTGCAAATCCTAGTCAAACACGTTGTGCTGACCATCATTTTAGGGTATGAATTCTTCCGTGCAAGACTCAGTCAGAGCTTATTCGTCTATCCCTCGAGACGATTACTAACCCACTGCTAGTTCAACCTTGGCTGGAAACTCGCCTCTGTCGTCCTTGACCGGTCTTCACCTGATATACTCTCGACGTATTCGGAGGAACGACTCCCAGTAATTGCAGCAATGCTAGACAAGACCACTGAAATTCACACGAAAACATTTAAATCCGATGACCTTGCCGATCAGTCTCATTGGAAACGCAGCAAAAGCCTCGATCAGCTCGGCGTTAATTATCGATGGAGCTCTATCGTTTTTCAAGAGACACCGAAGAGCACTAATGAAGCACTTGGTGCTTATGGTCATGACTCCGAAGGAACGATCCTGCTCGGAGCAGGTGACCGCGCCCCGGATGCGCCGGAGTTAGTCGAGAGGCAAGAAGGAGGAGGGACCGTCGAGCGAAGCCTGTTCCAGATTTTCAAGTACACGGCGCACACAGTCTTGATATTCTTTCCGCCAGCGGAACGATCGGTGGTTAATGGGATCATTCGGTTTATTGCTGACTTGCCGCAGAGAGGAACAATCCAGCCCGTGGTGATCTATCCTGCTGGTTTCAAATCTCACGGAACTGGTACCGATCTCGTATTATGCGACAAGCACGGCCACGCACGGAGAGGATACGCAGCACCGGTGGACAGCGTCCACTGCGTAGTTGTTCGGCCGGATGGCATGGTTGGCGCAATAGTCTCGGGCGTGCCAGGGCTCAAAAAGTATTTTGATATCATTTTCCACTTTCGCAACTAGTTTAGTCCAAAATTGTTCCCCGAAATAATATTTCTACAGGCGTGTGCAGAGGCTGTGACCCTCTTCCCATGGTTGTATTTAATAGCTCTGCAGACTGCAACGATTCGTTTGTGCTGCAGTCTTGCATCTATTATTCGGCATTTAAATCTGTGTCTATACAATTTTTGCACGGAATATAACACTATGCATACCATCTCGCAGACGCGCGGGGTTCCGTTCTGCTAACTATCCAGCGTCTCGTTTTGGTCTCATTGCTTTCCCATGCGTATGTTTCCATATATTTGAACTGTAGTTGCAATTCAAGTGACTCGGCGTTCAATAAGCCCAAAGCAAAGTTCCATAACCAATCGAATCCGCGATAGAGCCTGCTGCGGGCTCTTGGCCCTCTGGTCGCTGGAGTGTGACAATTTTGCCTATATTATCGACACTCAATTTCGCGACCGAATGGTAGTATGCATAAGGCTGAGTATAAAAACACTATTAGCCGCTGGGCAGAGGATGCAAACAGATGATAGCTCACCAGTTCGTATTCAGGTCGGAGATCCAGTGAAGGTACTGCCAGAGCGCTCCGCGACCACCAAATATCCTAAGGAAAGTAAGGCGTCAGCGGTTCGGTTCCTTGATATATAGAAAACTACATATGTACATTGCACGTTGCGAACGCGTCCGGATTCCAAACCACAGTGCCGTTCTGTAAAAGGAGAATAAAAGTGTTAGGAAGATGACCAATGCGCTTTAGTTCAGATAAAAACATACCCGAAGCACAACCGCAGTATACTCAAAGCCTTTAGCGAGGAGGTTGCTGCTTGTCGCAAAACAGGCGCCTCCGTCACCCTGAGAACGAGCTATCTGGCAGGATTCAGACAGATGTCCGAGTTCGAGTTGGGTGTGCCCTTGGTCGCGTCCAGATTCGCCTAGAGGTTTCGACTTATCAAACTGCGCGATTGCTGAAAAGGAGCATAGAGTACATACCGACTTGCCCATGCTCGGGATCGATAGCCTATGAGTGTTTAAGCTGAGGCTTCGAGAGAGATGAATTTGACCAAGCGGCCTACTTGTTGGATCCCGAGGCAGCAGGTGCCCTCGCATAGGGTGGAGCTCTGAGTCTTAGCACCTGTGATCAAGTCGAGACCATATTGATAGAGCGTTTGGTTATTGAAAAATACGCCAGCAGACATAATGGCTGGCAAAATATTACACCCTTGAATAGATGCACCCTCACAATGTGAAATTCACTCACTCTTCATTTGTGCTTGCCCCTATATTCGATAGCTGTCAGTCTCTAGTCTACAAAAATCGGGAGGATATCTGACCCAATTAAAACTGTGAGTGGAGCCGAGCAGAGTCGGTAGAAAAAGTTTCTGTATCCAGGCTCCAAAGCGAGCTGAACCTGTCCAACCCGAACCTGTGTGAACGAGTAGCTCCGCGGCATTGATGAGCATCGCGCCGTCTGGAAAACCAGCTGAGCAAGCTAAGCCAGACAGAATGCAACATGAGCGACACACCAATTGCTAGCCGCAGGATAGTTTGGTCAGGATTCGCTATAGCAGTCATAGTAGTCGCCCAGCCATCGAGTATCTGTGCTGCTTTGGTTGCATGGGCTGCGTCTCCGGTGATCGTCCACTAGAGATCATAGAATATAACATTAGGACGAGTCATAAGGGGATCTGAAAGGTAGCTTTCTAACCGCCAAGGCGTTTTGATACGCCGCTTTGCAATCATTTTGCAGATGAACGGTGGCCTTTGTTAAATTAGAAGGAGTGAGTAGTCTGAAGACTGGGACAGACGGAGCGACGCACAGGGTCAGCAGGTCCGGTTGATGTTGTGTTTAGGATGCATTAGGACCCTCAAGAGTATAACTGGAAGATGTGTAGGAATTGTCACGAAAGATGGCGTATGCGGCTTTCCACACGGAATTCGTGGACGTGGATTTGGCCTTGATTTCAGCGAGGTTCGTGCTGTTGTGCCAAATGCCTGGATGCACAAACGCCATGGAGACCGCGATGCAGCTGGCAAGATAGAGTGTGATGAACATTTTGAGAGATTGAGGGACTTGTACAGTAAAAGATGTCCTCATTATATAGCACTCGTCGGTTGAAGCACAATCAATCAGACGACCATGCCTTGTCGGCCCGGCCGGTTCATCGCACCAACATTGAACTCTTGAGTCTTTGGCAAGAACGTCGAACAGAGACGGTCAGGTGGTGATTGGTTTTGTTCATACCATGTAGCTGGGGACTATAATGGCGAGAATTCAACCCACCTGACGCTATTGACGATGGGTGGCCGCCGTACTGGCAGCTGCGTTGCACAGAAGGGAGAGCCTGGGCGGTCAGAGGACAGAATAGAAGTTGAGAATATCAGCCACCAGATATGAATACACGGAGAGATATCCTATCAAGATGGGCCATTTCGAAATAAAGCTGGGAAAGTAGAACTGGAGAGGTCGTGAGTTGTTTTCCAATGGGTCGATGGGGTTTGACGGTGGAAAGCAGTTGCAGCCTGACCAGATCACGTTCGACGTTCGAGTCCTCTCCTTTCTGAACTTTTCATCTCGAAGTTATTCTGCCCAACGAGACTGCGCATCTCTCGATCTACCAGGCCCCAGGTAAAGACACACGCACACGGCTTCAAAATAGTCGGCGCTGCATCCCGAGTCCCAGAGTGGGTCCCAGTTTTACTATATTGTTCTCGTTCGTTTACCCTTTCTTCTAGAAACTTTCCATTTCGATCTTGGAGCCCTCACCCTCGAGAGTACTGACCTTCTCTTCCTCCGCGATCGGCTCAGGTGACCCCGACAGCAGTGTCGGGTATTTATTGTGAGTCTTGGCCCGTACTCGTCCCCTGCAGCGCTTGGTTTCCATTTCAGTTCCGAGCGTCCCGGCCGAGGAAGGCGAGACGACCGCGCGCTCAAGAGCTCGAGAGCCGCGGCTTGGTTACGGTGTTTGTGGTGATGGGGCCAATCTGAGAAATCCGGAAGATGCCATCTCCAAAGATACCATCAAAACGGCCCGGTTTCTCCCGCGATTAGATTGCTCTGCCGAATAAATTTAATTCCGCCGCAAATCAACTTAAGCTGCCAAAATAATTTATCTTCCGGTGTGCTTCTTCTGGCAGTTGATAAGCGGAGTCATGGACCTCAAGCGGCTCGAATTTCATTTAATTCATTGCGTACCTGTTTGAGAATCAATCACTCATTGCTTTGCGGTTCTTATAATTACTGGGACAAGGTCTTCCGGTTCTGCATGGCCAGGCGCTCTTCTTCCCTCTCCACCAGGCTCCGATTTATACTGGTGATTTATTTCATCATAATCAGAGTTTGAGGGAAGTTCAACTAGCACCGTCGGTACTTGCAACTGACAGCAGACAAGAAACACTGGCAGACAGAAAACAAATTGAAGTATGCCATCATGTTCAATGTCGCTCGGAACTTACTGCTGAAATAACCTAAGCAGAAACCATCCACTAACAAAATTCTTTTGGGGAAGAGGGCCTCTCGGTGTTCAAATTTGGTTTTGACATTTCCTTCGCTCTTCCTTTGCTGGGCTAAAAGCCAGACTTTTGCCTGGACAAAAAGCCTGGCCAATACACGGGGAGATTTGACAGGCAATATCCAGGCTGTCACCTGGCCTGCCATCTTATCTTAAGTAATATTCGGCCCGGAAGCTGTCCTTTTTCCTCAGGTAATTTTTTTTGATTGGCACAGCGAGCTACAGGAGACTTCGTATAAGACTCGGACTTGGAGGCGAGCAAAAAACGGGCTGTGGGATTGATATTATTTCGCTTTGAATTTATTTGCGGGATTCAGGATTACAGATTTCCATTTTTGACATTGTTCTGTACCATTTTTTGTCCAATCTCAATGATTTGTCATTGATTTCAGCCTATCGGACCGATATTCTGAGTCCTCGACTATCAAACTTGAATGGGTGCCTGAGAAGGCTGCTCATAATTCAAGTGTCTGCAGTTCAAAGTGCTAGTTCGCAAATTCTATGTCTTAGTGAAACAGACGTCTAAAACAGAACTTTGCAGAATCTACTATAAGAAATTCTCCAACAGCTCAGAGAACGATTTATCTCAAGCTAAGCACTGTTATGGCAGCATTTACTTTTATCGGTGAGCATGCAAATCCAACTTCTCCTTCACAACAACAATGCAAGTTTTCAGGTAAAAATGTATGTGAGTCCTATGTCGTCTCTTTCATATTTCCTCGTTATACCTGGAACAATACCTAGAGTCGTTGGAATCATTGCGATGTGGACTTGTGTTACAAATATACATATATTATCTCTTTCACAAATCACTCGTGCGCAGAATCTAGTTTTCCCACCTTCTACTGAGCAATATTGTCCAGGAGTTTGGGTAAGCGAGGGTGCTCATAGTCTATGTGCTGAAGCTCCTCAAACATCCAGGTCTGCAAGAGCTGCAACCCCATCGGGCCATTCACTAATTGCATAGAGCGCATCGATCGCACTCGAGGACCAGATGTGCTGCCAGCGGCCAGATGTGTTCCTTACCGCTCACATGAGCCTGTATAATATGTGTTTAATCCAATTACTCACCCTGCGAGTACCGCGAGCTGCTTCAATAGATTTGACTCCAAAATGGCTGGTACAGTGGGCTCATGGCCAGCTAGCTCTTCCACCAGCCAGCAGGTGCGATTCACTACATTCAAGCTCCCTGACTTGAGAAATTCCAAGATGTGGTCATGCACCTTTGCATCAACCATAGCCTGTAATCCCTCCAACCATTGCGCAATCGCGGCCAACGTGTACGTGGCCCAGGAAACGACATTATCATCTCGATCACTGAGTCACATTAAATGAAAATCTGCGTCAAAAAAGAATATGTGCCAAACTTACTGCAAGAGAGACAGAAGTTGCTCAAAGCCTCCCATCTCTAAGATGGGTGATATAGTGCACTCATGCTTTGCCAGCCTGCTCAATAGCCGGCATGACCAGCTTCGTGCCATAGGGTCTGGTGACCCAAGCATTTCCTTCGTGATGTATGGGAAAACAGGTGAATCCACCACCATTTGCGCACAGTGTTCGGATGTTGCAACTCTGTCACCCAACTCCCGCAGAATGGCGACCTTTGTCCCCCATGCGACATAGTTCCCACCTAGAGCAACAGCATCACATGGGCCAATCAGCTCACACAATAAATGTCAACACCCACGGAAAGTATGATGAGTATATCTGCAGCATCTCTGTCGAAAGCGGGCTGTCTTCATTCTTTCTGATGAATTCCTTTGCCTGGCGGTGATACATCAACTTCATCAGCGGCTTTGCCGCTGCATGAAGGTTGATTGTTGGGCCTGGGAGCCCTGGGTTCCTATCTGACCACCAACTGCGTACACTCACGTAGGTTTCCTGTCGAGTCAAGGGCGGCATGGGAGGAAGGTGTAAGGGAGAGGAGGGCTGTGCACTTTGTGGAGCCATCAGCTGCGCGATGTTTACCGATTGATATCAGTGTTCATTGTTAATTTTGAACTGGGCCCCGCGGGATCCGGGGGACCAATAGAATGGCTTCTGAGTTGGTGTCCAGACAGTTACGTCATAATACTGAGATTCTGGTTAAATACCAAGTAGGTCACTTTGCAATTTAACACATGTGATCAGATCGACATGTCTGAATCTTCGAATTCGAATAAATAAGTGAAAAACAATTTTGCAGAATGTATTGTAATTGATTCTCCAACAAGTGAGGTAATATATACCCCCCCTGACAAGTTTCAATGCAAAAATGTACATGCGTGCTCATGTCCTGTCTTTTATATTTCATCATTATATTAGGCATAATAACCTGGAGTCACTGAACTCATTGCAGGAGAAAGGTGGACATGCAGTAGTACCATAACAAATTGGTTAAAATTGGTTCAATGGGGTTCATTGCTTTGGCAGAGGCATTACCTCCAGTTCAGATTCTTGTGTTACCTGATCCAAATTTAAATGATTGTGATGCGGACTTGTGTGTTACAAATGTTTATTGTTTCTCAGTCACAAATCAACTCCCTCCTGCAAGAGAGTCCGGCATTCCCACCTTGTACCGACCAATATTGCGCCGGAGTTCATGTAGGTCAGAGCGATGACGGTCTAGGTGTTGAAGCCCCTCAAATAGATCCAAGTCTGCAAGAGCTGCGACACCTTCCGGCCATTGACTAATTGTGCGGAGCGCACGGACAGCTTCCCATAAGTGCCTCCTAGAATGCGAGGTCTTAACATTAAGTTTCCTACAAGATAATATATGTCTGATCTAAGGACTTACCCTGCGAGTGCCACAAGCTCCTTCAACAGATTCAACTCTAAAATGGCCGGTACAGTAGGCTTGTGGCCAGCGAGCTCTGCAACGAGCTTGATGGTCCAAAAGTTGACCTCCTGGCTCTGTGATTTGAGTAATCCCAAGATGTGGTCATGCACCTTTGCATCGACCATAGCTTGGGCCCCCTCTAACCAACGTGCAATCACAACTAATGTATACATGGCCTCCCAAATAACTCCAATATCTTGGTCACTGATTCATATCAAGTGAAAATCTGTGTTAAAAAAGCCATGCACCACACTCACTCCAGAAGAGCCACAAGTCGCTCACAGGTTCCCATCTCCAAGATTGGTGGGAGGGTGCACTCATGCTGTGCCAGGTTGCCTAATAAGTTGCATGATGAAATCCTTGCAACAGGGTCTGGTGACCCAAGCATGTCCCAGATGTAATGGAAAACAGGTGAATCCACCATCACTTGCGCATCACCCTTGGATAGATAAGTTCTGTTGCCCAACTCCTTCAGAATGGCAACCTTTGTCTCCCATCCGATATAATCCCACCTAAAGCAACGAAATTGCATCGGCCAACGAGTGCATGCAATAAAACATCAAAAACCTACGGAAAGTACGATGAGTAGATCTCCAATATCTCTGTTGAAAGTGGTCTGTCTCCATTCTTTCTGATGAATTCCAATGCCTGGCGGTGATACATCCACCTCATCAGCGGCTTTGCCACTGCATGAAGGTTGATTGTGGGGCCCTTGAGCCCTGGGTTCCTGTCTGACCACCAACTAAGTAGGCTTGTGCGGGTGTCTGTTCGAGTCAAGGGCGGCATGGGGGGGGGAGAAAGAGGGAGGAGGGCTGTAGAGCCTCTTCCAGCCATTTTGGCTGCTGTGCTGTGGTTAATTTTGAACTGACCATGGGAAGCGGGCCGATAGAATAACTGAATAACTTTATTGATTCTGACTCCACTGTTGGAGATCTGGAGGCTGTGTGAGCATCAGAGCTCGGTGAACTGTGGGAGTGTAGGTCAGTCAGCATCGGGCTGACTGATGTGCCCCCGAGGAATTACTCAGCAGGTTCCAAGGTTATATAGAGTAGACATTATTCTGTACCTACCTCATCTGTTTGTAACCAACCCTTGCCTGGGATTCACGCAAGATGAACACCCAAAATTCCTACATCCACAGCCTCAATGTCCTGAAATCTTGTACCATCCAACTCGTCGAAAACACTGTGTCCTCAGTCAACGCGCGCGAGGGACTGCAATACTGAGATTCTGCCGCTATTGGCGCAACATCTATGCTATTTCGGTGATTTTTATTTTAAAATGTACTGTGCGGGCTGAGGTCGTTGATGGACGGCAATACTGGGACTTAGCGCTGCGAACGAAATGTATGGATTCCAACGGCATGGGACATTCGAGATAAGATCCAGGTTTTCAAGTTCAAGTTTTCAAGTTCAAGCCATGAAGGCTCGATTGGAAGGAAGGCCGAAGGTCTGAGCTTGACTTATGTATATTGTATGAATGTTCAGAACTCTCAGATGGAGCCACTCAATTCCTCGAGTTTGAGAGGAGGGAGTGAAACCAAACCAAAGACTTTAACGGGCTTTGGGATTGGGATTTATTTCAGGTGGATTTTTTTTGGGATTTTCGGAGGTCGATTCGGATTCACGGTAAGTTGAATGTAAACCACTTTCCCGTTCATGGGACACAGACATAACACAGACATATATGAAATTGGTCAGGCCAGATGTAGAGCATGCACGAAGATGCGCGCAGACAAGATGAGACGAGACGAGATGAAGAGCGGAAACAGGAAGCCAGAGGTTAGTATTGATAGGGGCACCTACAGCCCAGCCTACGAGGGGAGAAATCAAAAGAAACAGCAGCGGTAGGTGGGGGGCGGTGAGACGTGGGGAGACATGTACACATCGGGGTCGAAGTCATATGACAGATTATATAACTCGGAGTCGAAGTTGGAGGTAACTCAATTGCGAGAGCAGTTGGGCTTTGGGATTGATATAATATTGATTTTCTTTTAGGGAGGAATTCAGAATCGGTCGATGCGATTTGGAGGTATGTATCGACTCGCCGGACCGAAGGCTTTCGTCTACATCTAAAACACATACTTGATGAAATTATTCGGGCTTTGGTTGTCTAGACGTGTACGAGACGACACGAGGAGCAGAAAGGAAGCAGGAACCCAGAGGTTGGTAGGTGTTGATAGGGGCAACTACAGCCTATAGCCTAATAACGGTGGTAGGCGCTGTGAGGCGTGGGGGAGATTTATACCACGTCCACGTCGTTCCGCTAGTTAGACTATCGTCTGAGTCCGAGATAGGTGGGGTCGGGTTAGGAGGGGAAGGGAGCTGTGCGGGTGTGAAAGAAGAGGTGCGTTTACGACACTGAGTCTGAGTTTGGGAACCGCAGTGCGTCTGAGGTTGGCAAGGCGATGTTGGATGTTGGATATTGGATGGAAAGGTGGATCTGGGCTGAGGTTGTTGACGGGAAAGATGAGATATATAAGTACGAGGATCAGATTGTGTGTCGGCGGAGACATTGCGGGCAGACGCGGAGTGGGTTGTGTTTTGAAAGGTAAGTACGTTTCGAGCCTTGAAGTCTGTCGATAAGCCAGACTGGATGACATTGGGCGCCGTACAGCACAGGAAATGTGTACCCAAACTAAAAGGACCGAGTCCAGGCCTAGAGAAGGATTTCTGCAATTAGATCTGAGACTGGTAGTCTGGGGTGTAGTAGCGCAGCAAAAAAGAAAGGAAGAAACAAAGTAAGACTGGTATCGTGACGGGCAGCGTTGAAATTGAACAAAATGCAAAATGACTCAGACTGTCGCAGCTTCATTATGTCGACGAGTACTTATCCGATCCGAGACCATTTCAAGTGGGGATAGCAACCGTATTGGGGAGGTGAGACATTCGGCGGTGGACTGGAGAATGAATTCAAATTGAATATGTGAGCGGGTTGAGGTTGACAGTGACAAGATTTTCTTTGATGACGTCTGTAGACTCGGAGTTTGCCGGCGATGTTTTAGATTGCCGCTTTGGCCGTTCTCCTCGCATCTTCTGCTTAGCCTCTCTCTCTTTGGATGGATCGACGCCCCGAGCGCCACACCGCCTAGACGCTGCGGCCATTGTCCCGCCCCGGGCCGTACGCAAAATCTTGCCATCTGCCCGCGGCCCCGCGTACCACCCACACCAACACCCGCATGACTACTACCGGCACCTGCATCCACAACAGCAGCAGTATGCGCCGCAATACGGCTACCCAAACGGACCGGGCCTGGCGGCGCCGAGGGCGGGTGATTGGCGTGAGGCCCGGGGAGATCGGGACGGGAATGCGAATGGGAATAGGGAGGGAGGGGGAAAAAACGACGAGGAGAGCTCGCTGCCTTGGGTCAGATGTGAGCCATCTGTCTGCGTTATTTTCCTCCCCTCCTCTTGGCCTCGTAGGTGCGCGTCTGCGTACATCGTGACGGCCCATCGGTCTGGGCACCCCTACCCGTTTTAGTATCTTTTGCACTCCGCACTGGATTCTGCATCGCGAGCCATGCACCACTCTTACCGACATCATCCATCTTGCTTGCGTCGCGGAGCGGAAGCAAGCTGCGCGTATTGTATGGGTCGTTTAGGCCATGGATGGGCATGGGCATTTGGTTGTATATACGCACAACGAGCGATGGTGGGTGCAACAGTGTCCTTTCTTTTACCTGCGTGCCTCCCACAAGCCGAACACCGTACCGAGCGCGCCTGCTTCATCCTTTGTACTTGCATTCACCCGGCTGCATCGTGACAGGTAGTTCTCAGATGGCGCCATCTTTCACTCTCACTTGTTCTCCGTCGTCCGCTGTACGAGACGATTGGCGGGACACGCAGTGGTGGTACCATGGCCGTGCTCTCCATCCAGATCCTGAGCATGGTTCATTCACCAACTCATGCCTCGACGTCTTGGTCCTCAGACGTCGCATCCTCCTGATCCTCAGTCATATCCAACTTACATTCGGCGTTCGATTGATCGCTTCGTGCGCTCCGTTTCCACCTGCAGTTCCGTTCATGTGTTATGTTATGCTTTCGTTTCTCATCCCCTCTCTGTTCTGTTTCTCTCCACGACTTACTGATGCCTGTTTTCTCTCTCTCACTATCGAGCATGTCGCAACGTGAGTTTTCTTCCTCGTCTCCCTTTTCTCGAGTTTCTTCCTGTTTCTCTCTCTTTGTTTCTGCTCTTTCGTTCCCTATTCGGCTTCGGATTGCTTGAGATGCAAACGGGCGCTCGAGCTCGCACTCTACTGGTTTTCTGTCTTTTTCTCGCACCGGGATGGGATGGGTATGTTCTCATACACCTACGCACTCCGCTCTGAGGGTAGGGTAGTAGTGAAGATCTACCCCTCTGTTCCGTCTCTGGCATGTTCCTCGCAATTCCATCCCGGACTCCGGAGACGTAGATGTGCTGGGATGTGATTTATCGGAAATGGGGAACAGATACGTACAGAGGTGTAAACGGGGCGCGCGGGTGTAGTGTGGATCTTCTGGTCTGGTGCACGGCGCATAGCGCATGCACCAGGGAGGGATCGGCGTGCTGTGCAAGGGGAGGTTGCATATAAGTATCGTACCAATCCAGATGTCGTAGTCCAAAAAAATCAATTACAATGACTGACTTTGCAATGCAAGTGCTCCCGCGGGCTCATTTCTCATCCATTCATCATCGGAACGTCTGAAAATGAAACCAACATATACTCATTTAGTCCCAGACTACCTCAGTACTGCGCTCCAAAGAACGACAAAAATCGAGGGGATCACAGTGCATCAGAACCTTTCGCACTTCAGCCCCAATTCTCAGCCAACTGCAGTTCCAAACGGAATCTGCTCAAACTTTTTTTATATTCGGTACAGATCCATAGATCTCATTGATATATTTGAACCACTTCCGAGGTCAGAATTGAGCCCAACCGAAGATGTTTTGCACTTCTAAGACATTTTGCATTGCAAAATTAGTCTTAGTATTTGTTCGACGCGTGCCTTCAGAGCCAGTGATCGTTGGATGTGGAGGCGGAAGTTCTGTGGTCTTTTCAAGTAACGGGAGCCCAATGAGTGCACATTAATACCAGCGTTGAGAATTACGCCATCCGAGCACTCAAGTGTTGTGCTTGCTCTCTATACGAACCCTTTCACGCTAAGATCTGGCATATCAGGCTCCCTTGGTACCGCCAATGATATTATAATCCTGCGAAACTTGTTTCTGCGATTATATCGTTCTTGGTTGAATTCAAAGTTGCGTTCTATTTCTTGAGGTCGCAGACAGCAAGAATGAGATGTGCTGGATTCATTTGGGTGAGATGTATCGCGTAGCCAGCTCGAGAAGACTCTAATTGGTCTAGCAAAAAAAAAAACTGAAAAGACATGCTTGAGCTGTTTCAGTACTTCCATTGCTATTGGACGACCAGAGAAGGTCCATATTTTCTATCAACAATGGGCTTCAAATGGCAGGATAGTGTAAGTTACATGAGTGTTTAGATGCGGCGCTTCGGACCGCCACGTCGAGTCGATGGGAGTTTCGATATTGAACATACTATGGGGATTCAACGTATATTCAATAGATCTACTGCCTAGTGCTGGCCAAAAATACGATACGGAAAAATATATTTTGAATATATTCAAATATATACGAATACGATACGACCCCAGAGCCTCCGACTGAATATGAATACAGCCGGATATGAATACAATACGATATGGATATAATACGATACTGGTCCAACCATATTCAAATATATTTGAATACGGTCAAGTGCTGTTTTTGACGCCTAAAGACTGTGATTGGCGCGAATCGGATCATTAAGTCCCACCAGGCGAACTTCAAAATTGATTCGGATGTCCCACGAGCTACTGCTCCGGTTCAAAATCTGTTAGCTGCCGGACATTCGACCATTCGGTGCAATCAAAACCGGCGTCATTTTGCCAAGCCTCGAGAGGCCCAGGGAAGATGATGTTGCTACTTAGTGTGTGTACATCGGGATAATTCCTGGAACCGGCGTTCCTGAGCGGGACCGTGCCGTGTAATTCTACCCACCTACCTACCTACCTACCTACCTCAACACAGATCCATCACAGACCCATCCTGACCCTTCTGTGTTCCAGCTGACCTCTGGGGATTCATCCATTATTTCTGCCATCATTCACATCATGTTCCGACCCAATCTAAATGTCTTTTTTTTCTAACTAGGGCGACCCAGAATATATCCGAATATATTCAAAATATATTCATATTCAGTCACAAAAATATGAATATGATACGCTACAAATACAATACGGCCTCCGGTGGGTGAATACGATATGGATATGAATACGATACGGCAAATAGCGTATCGTATTCGTATTTGGCCAGCACTACAGTAGATGGAGACCCAGTATCCCTAGGAGCTGGGTGCTTCAGTGCCTCATTGCGGCCACATCTCTAGATGACAAGAATACTACCTCAGAAATTGTATTCCATAAGTTAAACAGAATGTTGCGGTATCTACTGTGATGGATCCCACAAGTGAGGTACAAGCTCAGAGAACGACTTTATTATCCTGCTACATTCATAGATGACTTTTTCGGTGAGCACGCAAATCCAATTTCTCCTTCATAACAATAATGCAACTTTAAAGGTGTTGTTATACCAAATATAATAACCTAGAGTCATTGGACCATTACAGGAGGAAGGTAGACACTCAGTAGCACCATAACAACTTGGTTCAAATTTGCTCTGCCATGTTCTCTGCTTTGGCACAGGTTTACCTCCAATTCAGATTTTTGTGTTATCCTAAGCAAATAAATTTAAATGATTGCGATGCCGACTTGTGTTACAAATATATATATTTCTCGGTCACAAATCAACTCCCTCGTGCACAGGGGAGTCTGGCTTTCCCGCCTTGTACCGAGCAATATTGTCCAGAAGTTCGAGTAGGTGTTTTGAATGGTATAGGTGCTGAAGCTCCTTGAATACATTGACATCCATGTCTGCAAGAGCTGCGGCACCATCTGGCCATTGACTAATTACGTAGAGGGCATTGGTTGCGGCCCAGGACCAGGGGCCCCTCCTGCAACACAGGGTTTCAACATCAAGTTTCCTACAAGATGGTGTATGTCCGATCCAATGACTCACCCAGCGAGTACCACGAGCCGCTTCAACAGATTCAACTCCAAAATGGCTGGCACAGTGGGCTTATGGCCAGCAAGATTTTCCACGAGACAGCAGGTCCAATCTGGACCTCCCAGCTCTGTGATTTGAGTAATTTCGGGATGTGGTCCTGCACCTTTGCATTGACCATAGCCTGTGCTCCCTCTAACCACTGTGCAATCGTAGCTAATGCACGAGTGGCCCAGTCAATAACTTCATCATCTCGGTCACTGATTCACATTAATGAAAATCTGTTTTAAAAAGGATATGTACCACACTTACTCCAGGAGAGCCACAAGCCACTCACAGCCCTCATCTCTAAGATGTGTGGTATGGTGCACTCGTGCTGTGCCAGGCTGTCTAATAATTTGCATGATGAACTCCTTGCCACAGGGTCTGGTGATCCAAGCATTTCCAGATGTAATGGAAAACAGGTGAATCCACACTGCTTGCGCCTCATCCTCGAATAAATAATTGTTGCCAACACCTTCAGAATAGCAACCTTTGTCGCCAACGAGACAAAGTCCCACCTAGAGCCATCGGTCAACAAGCTCACAATAAAACATCAACACTACGGAAGATATGATGCATATATCTCCAACATCTCTGTCGAAAGTGCATATCCTTATTCTCCTGATGAAACCCTTTGCTTGGCGGTGATACATCAACTTCATCAGTGGCTTTGCCCCGTATGAAGGTTGATCGTCGGACCGGACCGGACAACGAGTTGCTATCCGACCACCAACTGAATATGCTCGCGCGGGTGTCCGTTCGAGTTAAGGGCGGCATGGGGGGAAGGAGAAAGAGGGAAGGCTGTAGAGCCTCGTGTCAACCATTTGGCATGCTGTGCAAATGCGACATATGATTGATATGATGTTTGTTAATTTTGAACTGGCGCCCGTGCCGGGATGCGGGCCGATAGAAAGACTTACGTTGGAGGGACGTAAATAATTTCGAAGGTGGGAGTGGAACCGGGTTGCCGGGGATTTATTATAATATTACATGTATTTTGTAAGGAGCCGTACTTAATTTCTTCGGCTACAGATTCAGATCTCAGAGCTGTTAGTGTCGGGATTTATTATGATATTATTTTACAGAGGAGCCATAATTAATATCTTCGTCTGCGGATTCATATCTCAGAGCTACCGGTCGATTATTTTTCGGGAGATTTTTGGGGTTTAAAAATTTATGGCTGAATTTTGGGCAATATTCAACAGCTACTGGTCCAGCGGGTTGATAGGAGCAGCTACATGTACAGCCCAATAACGGCAGTGGGCGGTGAGGCGTGGGAGATGTATACCACGTCCCTGTCCATGTCGTACAGCTAGATTTTCACTCGAGTCTGAGATAGGTGTGGTTGGGAACGGTTGGGAAGGGAGCTGCGGGTGTGAAAGACCGAAGAAGTGCGTTACGACATGAAAAATAGAGCCTTAGGTACAGTACGGGTAGAATCCGCAGGTGGGTAAGGGAATGCGTCGGCGAGGTTGGCAGGGCAATGTTGGGTATTGGATTGGATGGATGGCTGGATCGTTGAGAGGAGAGATGGGATACGTGTGTGGTATAGTCGAGTTGCAGGGTTGTGTTTCGAAAGGTAAGTCTGTTGTTTCGAGTCTTCAAGTCCATCAATAAACCAGAGACGTCAATGTGGATGGCATCTGGCGCCGCACAGCTCAGCAAATGTGTACCAAAACCAAAAGGACTGAAAGTATTCCTACAATAAAACCTTAGTGGGCCGGGGTAGCGCAAGGGACAAGTGAGAGGCAAAGCAGAGATCGGTATCATGACGGGTGGTGTCGGAATTGAACATGATGACTCGGAAAGCTGCCGAAGACATGAGACGTGTACGCAACGTGTACGAGGGTTTCATTATCGGTATCCGAGACCGCTTCAAGTAGCGATATTGATAACTGTATTGGGCCAATGAGACTTACATTTGACGGGAGAGAAAAGTGTACTGTGCGAGCGGGTTGAATCGTTGAGGTGGACGTGAAAAATTGAAAGTGACAGTGAGTGACAAGATTTTCCGAGTGGAGTTTGCCGGCATTGTTGTAGATTGCCGCTTGTCACTTACGTCTTCGTCTCGTCTCGTCTCGTCTTGGATGGATCGACCAGGATCGACCGTTGGGCCCCTGCCAGCCCGGCTCCGAACGCGACGCCGCCTACGAAGACATATTCGGCCGCTGTCCTGCCTCCCGCACCGGTTCGCCCCCACAACCGCCCCAAGGCCCGTACACCGCCTACCCAAATCCAAATCCAAGGATATCATCCCCACCACCACCCGAATCAATATCAGCGCCCGCCTGCGCCAGCGTACCACCACCATCCGCACGCCTACCACCCACACCCGCATCCACAACAGCAGCAGTATGCGCTGAAATACGGCGGCTACCCAGGCGGACCGGCAGCGCTGAGTATACGAACGCCGAGCCTCCGCCCTTCGTACCAGCCAAGCGTCCGCGTGCCCGCTCCCGACCGACCCACGGACGCGCAGGGGCTGATACCCACGCAGGCCTGCCTATCAGGCGCAGGTTGCGATGCCCCAGCAAGGGCCGCAGCAGTGGAGGCGCTCGGCGTCGCCTGCGCCGCCACTGCCGCATTCGCATGTGTCTCTGCAATCGGGTCCACCCGCGCTGAGTCTGGTTATTAGCGGTGGGGAGGGGCTGGGTATTAATTTTAAATTCGAGAGCCCCACGGCTGTGGAGGGCGGGGGGATGGGTGGGAAGGCGGGGGAGTTGAGGAATGGTGATGCGAATGGGAATGGGATCAGGGAGGAGGACGACGAGGAGAGCGAGATGTGCGTGTCTTCCTTCCCCATTATTTTCTTCCTGCTTTTCTGCGTTATTTTCTTTTCCCTTCTTGGATAGGCTTGTATCTGCTACGGCACTGTCCTATCTGCTACGACTGCAGGATGCGCTCGCGCCATCGGCGTCGTTTGAGGCGCATCAGCATCAGCGTATCGATTACACTATCGAGCTACCTCTGTCTCACTCCCACTCGTTTCACTGCCTTGTACACCCTACGCCCCGCGCAGGTCCTCTGCATCTCGTTCCACGCACCCACCGACGTCATTCGTCTCGCTTCGTTCATCTCGCTTCGCTGGTGGGAGCGGAGGCGAGGTCGGCTGTGTATACGCACTGCGTACGAGCTCGAGAGTGGCTAGGAGGCAGCAGACGCAGGACTGGAGATGGCTGACGTGCTACCACAGCTTCGTTTGGCGGGTATACGACGCATGCCCTCTGACGTGTGGGTCTAGTCATCGCGGCGGTGTCACATTTTCGAGGACGCTGGACGCAAGGCGCAGGATGTGGGGGGCGTCTATGCTCTCTGTGAGACGCGGGACGTCTCGTTTGTCGGGTGTACGATACTGCCTGGTGCGGCAAGGGCTCATGATGCACACCCACTTGTAGGACGTGCGAGGAGTTGGTGCTCTCGCAGGAGGTGCGGGTGTTCTATACGAGACGAATGGGTGTGTACGCGACGAGCTGGACTTCGTCTGCTGTGCTCAGTATCTAATCTCGCTGGACGTGAGGTGGGGTGCATTCCTCGCGGTGGCGTCGTATTTGTGATGAGGTAGGCGTCTATGCTCTGCGAGGCGCGAGGCGAGCGCTACTTTATTGGGTGTACGATGCATTGCCTGGTGTCATGATGAGCGCGTGAGCTATACCTTTGTGCTATCGCCACGGTACCCGCGCGCGACGAGCTCCCACGCAGCCCGGACACCGAGCACCGAGAACCGAATGCTTCATTCACCCTGCTGCGTCGATGGACATTATGGTTCTCGGATGTTCTCTGTCGTCCTTTGTTTTCCGTACGAGTTGGCGATGGGCAGCGGCGGGATCATGACCGTCTCTCCATCGCAGCGTCGCGATGGTGGTTCTCAGCGATCGCGGTGTACTCATCCTCACCCATATCGCACTTACGTTCGCTTCGCTTCATTCCGCCTGCGCTGTCTTTCATTTCCTTCATCTCATGCCCGAGTCTTCCTTCACTTCTCTCGTCGGCTTTATTTGGGTATTCTTGCATCGGATTTCTTTCCTATTTTTTTCTTGGGGTGGGGGGTTATTCGTTTCGGGGGAGGGAGCGAGGCTTTGGCTTTGGCTTTGGATTGCTTGCTCGAGGTGTGGTCCTGCGAACGGGCTGCGTTTCGGCTTTCTTGCCCTTGGGCTTGGAATTGGCCGGGACGGGATGGGAGAAGGACGGGATGTCTCCACCGAGGGCGGGGTGGTATACATTTCCGGCCCTCGGTTCTCCCAATCTGCCTCTCCGACTCTGGTCACGCAGACGGCGATGTGCCTCGCGAGTCCGTCCCGGAGGCGTGGATATACCGGCAGAAAAGGGAAACAGAGGTGCAGATGGGTGTAGATAGACGCAGGCGTGGGTGCAGGTGCGGGTGCGTGTGGTGGATCGCCCGCGTGGGTGTTAGGTGTGTGGTGCAAGGAGCACGGCGTATGTGCAAGAGGGATTGGCGTGCTGGCGTAGTACAAATCCAAATGCGGTAATCCAAAAGAATTTTACGATGCAAGTGCAAAATGTCCTGGCGCGCGCTCATTTCTCATCCGTTTATCCTCGGAACCTCCGGATATGAAACCGACATGTATTTAGTACTAGAATACCTCCACAGAATAAAAAGAATCGAGCAGGATTTGATTGCTTTCGAGCTACCGAACAGGAGGACGGTTTGATGGGGGATCATCGCAGTGCATCAAAACATTTTCAGCCAGTTCCAAACGGAATCTCGTCAATTTATTTTAATATTCCAATGTTGCAGATTCATGGCTTTCATTCTGAAGGCCAATGGGTCAGAATTGAGCCCAAGCGAAGGTGTTTTGCACTACTAAGACATTTTGCAAAATTAGTCATAGTACTGGTGCGACGCGTAACTTCAGAGGCTAGAGCCGGTGATTGTTGGATGTGGGGAAACCTGAGGCGCGCTTGGATGTGGAGGCGGAATTTTTGCGGTCTTCTTCAACAATACGAGCAGCAATGTTATGTCTGGTGAGTGCACTAATGCTATCGTTGAGAATGGCGCCGTCCCAATGCTCAAACATTGTGTTGGCCCTCTCTACGAACCGCTTCACGCTAAAATATGGCATATAAAGCTCCCGTACTTCCAGTCACGGTAATATTATAATCCTTGTCGTCGTTAGTTGTGTTCTTATTGTGTTCTCTATCTTGATGTTGCGGACAGCGAGAATGAGATGTGCTTGATTTATTCGGACGAGATGAATCGCAGTAGCCAAGCCGAGCCCACTCATCCCGAATGTTACAATGTACGGCGCAGCCGGCATGAGCAGATAGGTGGTTTCGAGAAGAATTGGTCCGAAAAAAGGCTAAAGTCTAAGAGGACAAACTCGAGCTACTTAAGTACCTACACGAGGACCAGGTACCAAGTGAGAGAGCAAAAAGAAGCTAATGAGATTGCCATCAACGATGGGCTTCCGATGACCGGGCGAGTTGGCAAGAAAGAAGTTGTTGCATATGTTCATGTGCGGCAATTCGGACCATCTCGCCAAGTCAATAGGGGTCTCAACTTGGTCTCAACATACTATGTGGACTCAACAGCAGTAGATGGAAACCCAGATCTGGTGGAACTGGTGCAAACCACATTTCTAGATGACAAGGATTCCTGAATAGCTGGAAAATATAGCTCAACGCAGCTCCAGAGGCGGTGAAGGCCAGAAGAGGTGTTGTCTGAGATGCACCCGGAAGCAGGGAATAAATGTTCTCCGCATGAAATTCAGAAAAAAATAGCAGTGAAAGTCCTAAGAACCCAGTGGAAACAACGCCAACTTGAAACCTACGTTTTGGAGCGGTGAGTTGATGGAAAGAATTATCGCAGTTTTCAGAAGAAATTGGGATCAAAGCGGACTCGCAGAATAGTACGGCTTCCAAGCCCGGGGAAAAGACACAAAGTCATTGGGACTTGGTTCATTTAAATTGCAAGCGAAAGTGGGCAATCCAGGTATTTAATTAATCAGTCGCGCTGTACATGTGGTCTGGTTTACATCCAACATTCAAAGTCCGTCAAGTCCAACAACGACGCGCGCAAAGTCACGATTTTGGCCCATTTTTGGCTGTTTTTTCAACACATCGGACAGTTTGGGGCACCATCCATTTTTGTCTCTTGATAGACTTCATACTCTTGACATCATACCATTTTCCTTGCAATCTCAAGGATGTCAGCCTAGAAAATGTGATTGGCCTTGGCGTATCATGTTGAATCCTTGAATATTTACCTGCAAGCTCCGGGAGAAGCCACAAGACCATTGGGACTTGGCTCATTTTTTATTTGATCTTAACCTTTGCCAAGCCGCGGATTATTGATTAATATTCCAAGGACGCAGTGCTCCCCATCTAAACCGCAAGCGAAAGCGTGCAATCCAAGTATTCAATTAATCAGTCGCGTTGTCATTGCAGTACAAGTAGTGCTTTAAATTTTACCTCCGACATTCAAAGTCCATTAGTCCAATAATAATTTATGACGCGTGCAATGTCGCGATTTTGGCTGATTTTTGGCTGTTTTTTCAACACAATGGACAGTTTGGGGCAGAATGGGACCCATCTATTTTCGTCTCTTGATACTAGACTTTACACTCTTGACATCATACCATTTTCCTTGCAATCTCAAGGATGTCAACCTTAAACATGTGATTGGACTGGCGTCATGATGTTGAATCCTTGAATATTTACCTTGAATGGTTGGGTCAGACCGCTCAAATAATCCAAGTGCCCGTGCAGTATGAAGTCCTACTTCAAAAAATCGTATTTTGTAAGCGAAACAGAAATTTGCGGAATCTACTGTACTGATTGAGTCTCCGACAAGCTCAGAGAATAACTTATCTCAAGCTAAGCCTACCATGACAGCATTTACTTTTTCAGTGAGAATACAAATCCAACTTCTCCTTCACAACAATGCAAGTTGTCATGCAAAAATGTATGTCTGTGCTCATATACTTTCTTTATATTTCATTGTTATACGGCATAATAACCTCAGTCACTGGACTCATTGCAGGAGAAGATGGACACTCAGTAAGCCCATAACAATCTTGGTTCGAATTCGCTCAGCGGGGTTCTTTGCTTCGGCACAGGCATGGCCTCCAGTTCAGATTCTTGTGTTATCCAAAGCAAATAAATTTAAATGACTGCGATGCGGATTTGTGTTACAAATATATATTATGTCTCTTGGTCATAAATCAACTCCCTCGTGCGCAGAGTTTGGCTTTCCCGCCTTGTACCGAGTAATATTGTCAAGGAGTTCAGGTACGTAGTACTCATGTTCTAGGTGCTGAAGCTCCTCAAATACTTCTGTGTCTTCAAGAGCTGCAATACCATCTGGCCATTTACTAATTGTATGGAGTATATCGATTGCCCACCAGTCATGCTTCCTGGAACACGGGGTTTCAACATTGAGCTTCCTACAAGATAATGTATGTCTACTCCAATGACTCACCCTGCAAGTACCACAAACTGCTTCAAAAGATTCAAGTCCAAAATGGCTGACACAGTGTGCTGATGGCCAGCTAGCTTTTCCACGAGCTGGCAGGTCCAATACTTGACCTCATAAATTTGTGATTTGAGTAAATTCAAGATGTGGTCCTGCACCTTTGCATCGACTATAGCCTGTGCTCCCTCCAACCAATCCGCAATCCTAGCTAATGTGTACAGGGCCTCCGAAACAACTCCATTGTCTTGGTCACTGATTCACATTAAATGAAAATCTGTGTTAAAAAGGATATGTACCACACTCACTCCAGGAGAGCCACAAGTCGTTCACAGCCCCTCATCTCCAAGATGAGTGGTATGGTGCACTCGTGCATTGCCAGGCTGTGTAATAACTCGCATGACCACATCTTTGCCATAGGGTCCGGTGACCCAAGCATTTCCCAGATGTAATGGAAAACAGGTGAATCCACCAGGGCTTGCGCGTCATCCTCGGATAAATTATCTTTGTTGCCCAACTCCTGCAGAATGGCAAGCTTTGTCGACCACGAGACAAAGTCCCACCTAGAGCAGCAACATCGCATCAGCCAACAAGAAAAACTCAGGCAATATGTCAACACATACGGAAGATACGACATGTATATCTCCAACAGCTCTGTCGAAAGCGGGCTGCCTTTGTTCTTCTTGATGAATTCCGTTGCCTGACGGTGATACATCCACCTCATCAGCGGCTTTGCCGCCGCATGAAGGTTGATCGTCGGACCGGACCGGACCAACGAGTTGCTATCCGACCACCAACTGTGTACACTCGCGCGGGTATCCTGTCGAGTCAAGGGTGGCAGGGGGGGACAGAAAGAGGGAGGAAGGCTGTGCGCTGTGTGACCTGGAGTCATCTCAGCTGCTTGCAAATGCGATCTTTCAGCACTCATGATCATTTGTTGATTTTGAACTGGATGCGGGCTGATAGAATGGCTCACTGAACAGCCCTTGTGTCCTTTACCTAATCCCGCGAGAAATGTCGCCCTCTTCATTATCACAACCAAGGGATGTAATACTTGTTGTAAAATCAGACAGCACCAGCTATACCCCAGTACACGAGAGTAGGTTCCATCTATTTTATTGATCACTCCAGACTCCCATTGTTAACATCATTCCGTCCTATTTTCCCTAATTGTACCAACATGTTGTGTTGGATTTTGGAATCTTCGACCTTGAATTGCTGCGCAGACTCACCGAGTAATTGTGCCGTTTCAAAGTGCTACTTCAGAAATTGTCTAAGCACCACTATCTATTTTTTCGGTGAGCATGCAAATCCAACTTCTCTTTCACGATGACAGTGAAAGTTTAAAGGCAACAATGTACATGTGTCTTTATGTCGTCTTTATACCAGGCATAATAACTAGCGTCATTGGACTCATTGCAGGAGGAAGGCAGATGTGCAGTAGCACCACAACAACTTGGTTCAAAATTTCTCAGTGGGGTCTTTTCTCTGGCGCAGGCATTATCTCCAGTTCAGATTCTCGTGCTATCCAGCGCAAATAAATTTAAATGATTGCGATGCGGACTTGTGTTACAAGTATATATTATGTCTCTGTCATGAGTCGACTCCCTCGGGCACAGAGTCTGGGTTTCCGGCCTTGTACCGAGTAATATTGACGAGGATTGTGTGTAGCTTTTGAGTTCGATCTGCATAAGTCTTTTCCTTGGCCAGTCGCTGAAGCTGCTCAAATGCATCTATGTTTGCAAGAGCTGCGACACCATCTGGCCATTGACTGACTGCATGGAGTGCATCAGTTGGGTACGAGGACCAGGAGCTCCTGCAACACAGAGTTTCAACATTGAGTTTTCTACAAGATAGTATATGCTTGATCAAATGACTCACCCTGCGAGTACCACGAGCTGCTTCAAAAGATTCAAGTCCAAAATGGCTGGCACAGCGGGCTCGTGGCCAGCTAGTGCTTGCACGAGCCAGCAGGTCCGATTTGCGACCGAGTATTTCTGTGATTCGAGTAATTTCAAGATATAGTCCTGCACCTTTGCATCGACCATAGCCTGTGCTCCCTCGAACCACTGCGCAATCATAGCTAAGGCTTTCGTAGCCATCCAAACAACATTAGCATTTTGGTCACTGATTCGCATTAAATGAAAATCTGTTTTAAAAAGGATATGTATCATACTCACTCCAGGAGAGCCAGAAGTCGTTCACAGCCCCTCATCTCTAAGATGTGTGGTATGGTACACTTGTACTGTGCCAGTCTGTACAATAGCTGGCACGGCCAATGCCGTGCCGCAGCGTCTGGTGACGCAAGCATTTCCCAGATGTATGGGAAAACAGATGAATCCACAACTGCTTGCGCCACATTCTTGGAAAAATATTTGTTGCCCAACATCTTCAGAATGATAAGCTTTGTCTCCAATGCAACATAGTCCGACCTACAGTGATCGGTCAATGAGCTCACACAATAAAACATCAACACCTACGGAAGATATGATGCATATATCTCCACTATCTCTGTCGAAAGCTGGCTGCCTTCGTTCTTTTTGATGAGTTCCTTTGCCTGGCGGTGATACATCAGCTTCATCAGCGGCTTTGCCACTGCATGAAGGTTGATCGTCGGTCCGTATCGGAGTAATGAATTGCTATCCGACCACCAACTGAATATGCTCGTGCGGGTGTCCGTTCGAGTTAAGGGTGGCATAGGGGGAAGGAGAAAGAGGGAAGGCTGTAGAGCCTCGTGGGTTCTAGCCATTTGGCATGCTGTGCAAATGCGACATATGATTGATATGATTGTTAATTTTGAACTGGCGCCCGTGTCGGAATGCGGGCCGGTAGAAAGACTTACGACGGAGGGACGCAAATAATTTCGAAGGTGGTAGGTAGGTAGGTTGGAGATTTATTGTAATATTACATGTATTTTGTAGAGGAACCATACTTGAATAAGATCTCCGCCTGCGGCGGCAGGTTCAGATCTCAGGGCTGTTAGTGTCGTGATTTGTTATAATATCATGTTATAGAGGAACCATACTTAATATCTTCGCCTGAGGATTCAGATCCCAGAGCTACCCATCGATTATTTTTCGGGAGATTTTTGGGGGGTTTAAAAATTTATGGCTGAATTTTGGGCAATATTCAACAATTACTGGTCCAGTGGGTTGATAGGGGCAGCTACATATACAGCCTAATAACGGCAGTGGGCGGTGAGGCGTGGGAGATGTATACCACGTCCCCGTCCACGTCGTACAGCTAGATTTTCGCACGAGTCCGAGATGGGAGAGGTTGGATTGGGAAGAGTATGCAGTGAGGAAGAGAGGGGCGTAAAAGGAAAGAAGGAAGACACAAGGAAGAAGTGCGTTTAGGACATGATAGATAGACCCTTGGTGTTGGTACGGGCAGAGTCCGCAGACGGGCTAGGTGGATGTTGGATCATGATATTAAAGGAAAGGCGGACTGGGGGATTGCCAAGTCACATCAGGAAAACCAAAATGCCTGTGCAGTACTATGCAGCAACCTGTGGCTGTGATGTACCTATGAGGCACTATGAGGCCCTATGCAGCACTGTGCAGTGCTGCATAGGGCCTCATAGTGCCTCATAGGTACATCTCGGCTACGGTTTTCCTGATGAATGTCGACGGCGATTGCCAGTGGAGTATTGTGGTTGTACGTGGCGTTGGGGGCAGACACGGACTCGGAGTGGGTTGTGTTTCAAAAGGTAAGTCCGTTCCAAGTATTGAAGTCCGTTTTGAGTCTGTAGTCCGTTGATAAGCCAGAGACATATGTGAACGACGCTGAGCGGCCCAGATTTTTGTACCCAGTTAAGTCAAGGAACGAGTCCAGGCCCAGAGAGCAATATTTCTGTAATATGCCCTTAGACTGGTGGTCTGGGGTATAGTAGCGCGCAGCGGAAAGAAAGGAGACAAAGCAGAAATTGGTACATACTGTGACAGGCAGTGTCGGAACTGAAACTGAACATGATGACTCGGAAAGCTGCCGTAGAGATGAGACAGAGGTTCATTATGTCGGTAAGTATCCGAGACCGTTTCAAGTGGTAACCGTATAATGTATTGGGCCAGTGAGACTTGGGTGAGACTAAAAGTGTACTCTGCCAGCGGGTTGAAACGTTGAAGTTAACGTGAAGGACTGAAGTAGTAACTAGTGATAAGCCTGATTTTGAAACAGTGAAACAGTGACGTTTGCGGAGTTTGCCGGTATTATTGTAGATTGCCGCTTCAAGTTGTCTCTGTTGTCCTCACGTCTTACTTCGTCTCTTGCCTTGGATGGACCCCGGGCGCCACGCCGCCTACGAAGACATATTCGGCCGCTGCCCCGCCCCCCCACTGGCCCATCCCCACAACCGCCCCAATGGCCGTACGCCACCCACCCAAATCCAAATCCACAAGGATACCATCCCCACCCGAATCAATACCAGCGCCCGCCAGCGCCGGCGTACCATCCTCATCCTCATCCACATGCCTACCACCCGCAGCAATATGCACCCCAATACAGCGGCTACCAGGCGGACCGGCAGCGCCGAGCATACGGGCCCAGAGCCTCTGCCCGCTGTACCAGCCAGGCGTCCCTGCGCCTGCGCCCGACCGACCCACGGACGTGCAGGGTCTGACACCCGCACAGGCGTATCAGGCACAGGTCACGATGTCCCAGCAGGGGCAGCAGTGGAGTCGCCTGCGACCGTCGCATTCGCATGCGTCTCTGCAATCGGGTCCACCCACGTCGAGTCTGGCTATTGGAGGCGGGGAGGGCTGGGTATTAATTTTGGCTTTGAGAGTCCGACGGCTGTAGAGAGCGGGGGGATTGGTGGGGGCCGGGTGTGGGAGGGTGGGTGAACTGGGGAAGGCGAACGAGAATGGGATTGGGAAGGCAGGGGAGGAGGACGATGAGGAGAGAGCCGAGATGTGCGTGTCTTTCCTCTTCCCCATTATTTTCTTCCTGCTTTTCTCCGTTATTTTCCTGCTTTTTTCCCTTCTCTCTTCTTGGATGAGCTTACTGTCTGTCCTACCTGCAACGACTGGATGGACATCTGCTACGATTGGCGTGCGTCGCCACGGCGCTATCAATTGCAGTATAGACTAACGCCACTCCACCGTCTTTCCTGCGCTGGTGCGCTGTCTCCACCTGGCACCTGTATTGTATCGTGAGCCACGCCATGCACCCACCTCAGCGACGTCATTCGCATTCTTCTCGCTTCGCCTTGTGCAAGCTGAAGCGAGGTCGGCTGGCGCACTCGCGGGCTGTGTATGCAACGAGCGCGCGAGCGAGCGATGGGTGCTGTGAGGCTCGAGGGTGGAGGGAGGAGCCATGGGCTGATACGGCGTGCGGGTGTCTCTGTCCAGCGTCTAATCTCGCAGTCCTCGCGGCGTCGTATTTTCGAGGATGCAGGACGTGGGCGTCTGTGTTCTCTGCGGGACGAGGCGCTGGATGGGGACGAGCCATGCGAGGCTTTGCTTCGTCTCTGCTTGACTTGTCGTGCTGGGCGGCATGCCGGCGTTCGCAGTACGAGCACACTCAGCTCGCCTTCGGAGGATGCATGCCCTCTCGTCTATAGCGAGGGGTGCTTGCCTTCGTATTTTCAGGTACGCAAGACGTGGGTGTGCGTCTATGCTCTCTATGCTCTGCGAGGCGTGAGGCGAGGTGTCATTTGCTAGGCGTATGATGTGTACGATGCTGCCTGGTGCAGCGAGAGTGTGCATCTATGCTGGACTAGCACACTTTCGTCTTTACACGATGAGTGCATGCTCGATGCCTTCGTGCCCTCCCCACAGTATGCGCGCGACGAGCTCTCACGCAGCCCGGACACCGGGCACGCTTGCCTCATGCTTCGTGCATCCATTCACCCACTCAGACGTCGTCTCCTTCTCATTCCCACTCGTTCTCTGTCGTCTGAGACGATGAGGGGACGTGCAGCGGTGGGACGATGCACATGACCGTGCTCTATCTCCATCTCGCCCCCGATCTCGATCCCTCCCGAGTACCCTGCGTCGACGTCTGGGTTCTCAGCCAACTCATTCTCCGTCATATCTAACTTACGAGATCGCTTCCTTCATTCCGCCTGCTTGCCTTTTCCTGTCTCTATTATATCTTCATTTCCTTTATCTCATACCTTTATGCTATGCTTTCCCTTCGTTTTTTTATCCCCTCTCTGTTTCTGGCCCCCACGATCCGGGAGGCTTTGGATTGCTTGCTCGATATGCGGTCCCGCGCGAGCGCGATCGGGCCGTAGAGCTTGCGAACACACCTTGCTGCATTTCGACTTTCTTGCCCTTGGGCTTGGTCGGGACCCGACGCAGGACGGCTATGCGCGGTATCATCGATGCTATGTGCCACGCAACACCGTCCCCTCCGAGACGTGGATGTACAGGCAGAAAAGGGGAACAGAGGTATACAGAGGTGTAGATGGGCCGGTGGGGACATGGGTGTTTAGGTGTCTGGTGCAAGGGGAATTTCGGGAGGATCAGCGTGGGACTATCGTAACGTACAAATCTAAATGCGGTAATCCAAAAGAATTTAGTAACTTACGATGCAAGTGCAAAATGCCCTCGCATGGGCTCAGTTCTCATCCGTTCATCCTTGGAACCTCCGGAAATTAAACCGATATATATTTAGTCCTAGAATACCTCCAAAGAATAAAAGAAATCGAGCGGGAGTTGAAGGTTTGGAGCTGCCGAAAAGGAGGGGGAATCATCGCTGTGTATCAAAATATTCGCACTGCGTGGCCAAATTCTCTGCCAGTTCCAAAAGGAATCTCCTCAAACCTATTTATATTCTAATGTTACAGATCCATCGCGTTCATTAATATTTGAACCACCTCCGAAGTATCCGATATGAGATTCAGTTCATCCGATGAAGTGAAGGGTCGATTGCAAGCAAAGTTGGAGGGAAGAACGGGATTCCAAACTCTGTATGTATGTCGTTATAAAGGTCAGAACTCCTACGCACGCTCCCAGATTCACATCTACCATTACATTACATTGAACCTGAGTATACTGTACTCGGACCTAGAAACTATTAATTCAAGAGTTCAAGAGTACGAGTCAGCAAAACCATAAGGCAAAACCATAAACGGGCTCAGGCTGTGGGATTGATATAATATGATTTGAACGGGGAGGAACATTGGATTTTTCTTTTCGGGTTCGGAATCGAAATCAGAATCAGATTGCGGATTTTCGGAGGTCGACTCGCTGTTTGTCTGTAGTAGATCTGGAACGGGACGTGCGTAGAAAGCACCGGCGCCGCATACGTACATACTATTTCGGTGGTCAACATAAAAGTACTCTGTAGCCCGGGTTGAGGTCATTGACAGGAAGACTCGAGTGGACAGACGAACCGGAGTTGAAGACCATGAGACATGCATCGGAGAATGGACACTATATTATTTTGTGTTCGGAGCGCGCGCCAGTCTTGCTGGCGAAATCTCAGAGGATAAAATGTCTGCAGTTCGAAATTGAAGTTGTTCGGGGACTCGGATGGGAAATTTTTAAATACTAGTACTAGGCTTGGATTTGGTCGAATTTGTGAGGCATGGGACACGGGACAGCCGGGACAAGATTTAGGTTCAAGCGCTACTGATGTAGCAGCGAAACGAGTGTATGTTCAGAACCCCAGATCCATAATCTGTTGAGACTACATTATACTTGGTATAAGACATTTAGAGAGTAGGGGTGGACCCAAGCACAAAGCATGAACCGGCTTTCGTGATTTGATTTTTTTCCCGAGTTTCGGGATTTTTTTTCTTGGGATTTAGGTTCAGATTGCGGGACCTCCGTAAGTCGACTCGAATTCGCGATTCGTCTATAGTAGATCTAGAACGGGACATACTTGATGTATTGTTTGGGGTTTGCTGTCAACGTCTAGACCATGTCGGCGGAGATGCGAAGACGAGAAGACGAGACAAGACGAGGAGAGGAAAATGGAAACAAGAAAGATTGAAGAAACAGGCACCCATATAGGTATTGATAAAACAGCTACAGGCCAGCCTAAGAGCTAACAACGGTGAGCCGTAGGCGGCGAGACATAGGGAGATGTGTATCATGTCCACGTCGTACAGCTCGACTATTTTCCGAGTCCGAGATAGGTCAAGGCAGGTTGGGAAGGGCATGCAGTGAGGAAGAGGAAGGCGTGAAAGGAAAGAAGGAAGAAGAAGTGCAAAGTGCATTTACGACACTGAGTCTGGGAACCGCATTGCGTCCGAGATTGGCAAGGACTTGGAGAAATTGTCCACAGGGAGGACAGGATATGTGTGTACGAGGATTGGACTGCTGGTGTGTGGTGGTATGGGTCGGGCGAGACGTTGCGGGAAGAGGGTGCGGAACCGGATTGGCTTGTGTTTCGCGCCTTGAAATCTCTCGATAAGCCAGACGTCAATGTTTTGGCATTGGGCGGCCCACAGCCTGCAGAATTGAATGTGTACCCTTTCAAGTCTTGCAGGTTTGAGACTCCGAGTTTCTGTAACAAGACTGGTCGGGTGGCGCTGAGGGAGAGAGACTCGGAGAGAGAAGGAGGAGAGTGGTATCATGCAGCCAGCGTCGGAATTGAACATGATGACTGTCGCAGAGATGAAACATGTACGAGAGCTTCATTATGTCGGTGAGGCTATCTGAGGTATCCTTGAATCCGAGACCGTTTCATCCGAGACCATTCAAGTGGGGATATAGGCGGTGAGACATTCGGCGGTAGACTGGAGTACTAGTTGGAATGAAGTCGCGTCGAATATATGAACGGGTTGAGGTTACTGGTGGCACGACGTGAAAGACTGAAAGTGCAATGACGTCTAACGTTTGTCGGTATTATTGTAGATTGCAAGTAGATTGCCGGACTGCTTCTCGTTCTTTTCCAAGTTGTCTTTCTTCATCGCCTCTTTGGATGGATCGTCTGCTGGTCCCCGCCAACCACTCAGCGCTCAGCCCCGACTGCCACGCCACCTAGACGTCTTCGGCCGTCGTCGTCCGGCCCCCGGGCCCGTACGCAGGCATACCATCCCCACCTGAATCAGCCTGAATCAATATCAACACCCGTCCACGCCCGCAGACCATCCCCACCACCACTCGCATGACTGTCCCCGGCACCGCATCCACAACAGCAGTATGCACCGCAATACGGCTACCCAAGCGGACCGGGCCCGACGGCGCCGAGCATACGAGGGCGGATGATTGGCGGGGCTGGGTAGAAGGCCCGCGAGAGAATTCGAATGGGAATGAGGAGGAAGGGAAAAAACGACAAGGAGAGCAAGCTGCCTCGGACGAGATGTGAGTCATTCTTCTGCGTTATTATTTTCCTCCTCTCCTCTTGGCCTTGCTGTCTTGCTATGCATCCTAGGACCTATCTGCGACGATGGCAGGTGCGTGTCTGTGTACATCGCAACGGCGCATCGGTTTCGGCCCACCCCTGCTCGTTTTACTGGCTCTCGCACTCGGCGCTGGATTCTGCGTGCTGAGCTACCCCCTATCCCTACCGACGTCATTCATCTCGCTTGCCTCATTAAGCGGACGCGAGGCTGGACATATTGTATGGTGGTTTAGGCAATGGATGGGGATGGGCATCATGGCACTCGCTGTTTTCGACGGGCAATACGATGCCTGTTTACCTCCTACACTACCCGAACACCGCGCCAGGCATGCCTGCTTCGTCCTTTGTGCTTCCATTCATCCAGCTGCATCGCGACGGAGTGGTTCTCAGATGGCGCCATCTCTCTCTCACTCGTTCTCCATCGTCTGATGTACAAGACGATTGGCAAGATGTGCAGTGGTGGTACCATGGCCGTGCTCTCCATCCCAATCTCGAGCACATCTTGGTTCTCAGACGTCGCGTCCTCCTCATCCGCAATCATATCGAACTTACATTCGACATTCGGTTGATCGCTTCGTGCATTCGTCTCCGTCTGCAGTTCCGTTCATGTGATATGTTATTGCGTTCGCATGCCTTTATTTTTATGTTATGCTTTCATTTCTCATCCCCTCTCTGTTCTGTTTCTCTACGCGCGAGGATCGTGACGCTTACTGATTTCTGTTTTCTCTCTCTCATTATCCAGCATCATCGTAATGTGAGTTTCCTTCCTTGTCTCCCCTTTCCTCGAGTTCTTCCATCCTGTTTTCTTCTCTCTTTCTTTCTGCTCTTTCCGTCCCCTGTTCGACTTCGGATTGCTCGAGGCACAAATGGACCATAGAGCAGCTCGCGCTCGCACCCTGCTGGTTTTCTGCCTTTCTCTCGCACCGGGACGGGATGGGTATGCTCTCTTACGCGTACGCACCCCACTCCGAGGGTGGTATGGTACACATCTGCCCCGCTGTTCCGTCCCAGGAATGTCTCTCGCAATTCCGTCCCGGAGACGTGGATGTGCTGGGAATATGGGATGTCAGATGTGTAGATGGATGTAGGATGGGCCACAGGGGCGGGTGCAGCGGATCGCCTGCGTGGGCAATGGGCACGGGGCATACGCCTGGGAGGGGTCGGCGTGCACTGCTGTATGCGATAGCACAAAAAAACTTAATCGACTAACTCGTGCGATGCAAAATGCCTTGGAAGTGCGAAATGCCCTAGCGTGGGCTCGTTTCTCATCCATTCATCTTTGGAGCCTCCGGAATGAAACTGACACATATTCAGTTCTAGACTGCCTCCAAACAACCGAGCCGGAATCAAATGGCTTTGAGCTACCGAACAGGAGGGCGGTGATGGGGATCATAGTGCTTCAAACCCCTCGCACTTCGTGAGGACCGGTGAATATCCTTTTATAGGTTGAATCACGAGTTCGGACAAAATATTCGGAAATTTTCGACCCAAAAAGACCGGAAATGACCGCCTCTCCGAAATAAGCATTTTGGCCGCCTCAAAAACCGTGGGAAAAATAAAATAGTTCGAACAAAACTCACTTTGGGGCCCGATTCTGAGATTCGACCTCCAAAGGGGTATTCATCGGTCCTACTTCGTGGCCCAATTCTGAGCCAGTTCCAAAGGGAATCTGCTTAAAATTCTTTTATATTCAGTCAAATCCATAGATCTCATTAACTTTTGAACCATTTCCGAATGACATTTTGCATCGCAAAACTTTAGTGTAGTCGTCCGACACGCACCTTCACAGCCAGTGATCATTGGATGCGGGGAAATTCGAGGTGGATGTGGAGGCAGAAATTCGTTGGTCTTCCTTCTTCAGCAATGGGAGCAACGACATGTCTTGTGAGGGCAATAAATCATTGAGAATTGAGAATGTCACCATCCAAGCTCATGCTTTGTAGTGGCCCTTTCTATGAACCACTCCGCGCTAAGATCGGGCTCCCGTACCTACAGTTGTGGTACTATTATAATCCTGCGAAACTCGGTTCTACGGTGATGTTGTCCTTGGTTGCATTTTCCCTTTCTTGATGTCACGGACAGCGACAATGAGATGTCCCGAATTCATTTGGGTGAGATGTATCGCTTAGCCAGTTTGAGAAGACTCTAGTGGTCCGGTAAGACATTAAAGAGGACGTACTTGAGCTGTTTCAGTAACTCATTGCTGTGCGAGGACCAGAGGAGTTGAAATTTCGACTTGGCTTCGCCAATATGGGCTTAATGGCGGCAAAGTTGAGGTTGCATATGTGCGGCGACTCGGACCGTCTCGCCAAGTCGATGGGAATTTCAACATTGAATATACTATGCGGATTCAGCAGACCCAGATCTCGAGGAGCTCGGTGCTTTTAAATTTCCTCATTGGGCCACACTTCTAGATGACATCAAGTAAAGGTATTCCTGAATGAGCGGTAAAATATATCCCAACACCCCTCAAGACCCCATGAAGGGCAAAAGAGGCGGAGGATGGGATGCACCTGGAGCAGGAGAGAATGATCTCGCCATGAAATTTAAGAAATATATCAGTGAAAGTCCTAGGAGCCCAGCAGTGGAAAGAACACACCTAAATTCATAGCGGTAGGTTGAAGCAAGAAATAGCCACTGTTACCTGAAGAAATCCGAGCGCAGTAATGTTAAGTTGAAGCGGCGAAGGGTACGGCTCTCAAGCTGGGGATCCATGCCTCCACTGGGAGAAGACACGGGGTCATTGGGATTTGGCCCGGACTTGGATCATTTTTATTTCGTCTCAACCCTTGCCAAGCCGCGGATTATTGAAGATTTAGTCATGCAACATTGGTCATCGCGAAATAAATCGAAATAAAGTGGGGTAAGACGTAGAAATAAATCAAAATGCCAGGATATGTTTTTCAACTTCTTACCCACCTGAATCTCCTAGTGCAAGCCTATTTCATCGCCTGGAACCAAAGAGATTCTCCAAGTTCGATTTTCTGTGATTAGTCATTCTGCCTTATGTTCGGAACAGTATCCGTCAATTAGTCAATCAAGCTTACCAGTCACAACCTCGAGCCCGAGTAGATACTTCGAGCTCAGCCCACATTCCTTGCTTTCGACCCTGCTTCTAGTCCACATGGTAATTACCAATTCAATCATATATAACAAGTTCAGTCTGGAAGATTCGTGATGTGCACCATAAATCGAAATAATATTACTCGGCCTTCTCGGGTAAAAATTGAACTTGAACTTGTGGTCGAACAGTACCTCGCAAGCTGTATTGCTCCCTCCTCCATGTCCTCTGGCTACTGTGATGTGCTGTATCCACTGGATCAACGGCCATGCCTCACAACTTGAACCTGCTGTGTTTCTCTGGAATGAGTGATTGATTCTGAGCTCCATACACAATCCTAAGCCTCTGGGCTCCTGATGCTTCATGCAATGTTGGCGACATGTGTCTATGTTCTTCAACAATTTTTCTGCAACTGCTTCTCTGGCTTCTGACCTGGTGTCTGCCTTGGAATGGTAACTGGGTTCCTGGTTCAACTTGGTGATCTGAACTTGTAGAGGTTCTGACAGTGGGTTAAAACAAAAATTCAATTCGGGTCTCTGGGTTGCAAAGTTAAATGGTCTTTTCCAAGTCTCCCCCCCAATTTTTCTGGAAAAACTGGACCATTAGCATCCATTGAATGGTTTACCTGCTCAGAACTCCGGTTTCCCTCAAGAGTTACTATTATTTTACTTGATCTTTGTGTCGTCATGTTTATACCTGGAAGGGGGACAGGACAACTTGACAAGACTTTTTTGCATAATTCTCACTCAGACGGACGGCTTTTGCCTTATCAATTAGGATACAACAGCTGCTTACAAAAGAAAATGCCCCTTTGTTTGTGACTTTCACTAGTCAAGGCCAATGATTTGACCTCTAGAACAGTTGGTGCAACAGATTAAATTGTAAAGCAGGGATCATGCCCCAGGTGGAAGTCTTTTGTGGATCTGAAGTTCCATTGGGAATTCTGCCAATTTTCGGGCACTGAACCCGTATACTTCTCAATTGCTTATCCACTTGTATGGATAACATGTTAATTGCATTAGAGAATGGTAATATTTCCATGTTGTGCATATCCAATGTAATGCTCCCTGGCAAGCTCTTCAAATTGAGAAATAATTTGTTGAACCTCCAGCTAAAATGCTGGTATAGTGCGTATTTGTAAGAATGTTGACTTAGTGTTTACCCCCTACCTAAAGGTTCAGCACCCGCCTCGAAGAGGCCCAATCCCAAGTCATATTCTAAGGATGCAGTGCTCCCTAGTTGTAAACCGGAAGCGAAAGCGCGCAATCCAAGCATTGGATTAATCAGTCATGCTGTTGCAGTACATGTAGCCCTTTAAATTTTACCTCCGATATTCAAAGTCCATTAGTCCAATGATAATAATATATTGGAGTGTTGCAGACATATCCTCTTTTATCCCAACTCGGGCCCCAACTTCGTCCCCAACTCAAGACTCAACGTGATATGTTTTTGTCCCGGGATGCAGGATGGCTGCCCCAAATAGGTTCGGGGAAGTTGGGACTTGAAGTACCACGACTCGACATCCAACTTCGCTCGAAATAATTTGAGTTCCAATTTCGAGCGAAGTTGGGGCCAAAGTTAGACCTCAAATTAGGATTTCTGAAACACCCGAATATGACGCGTACAAATGCGCGATTTTGGCCCATTTTTATGAGGGTCCAAATGCACATTTATTCCCGCGCGCAAAACATAACCTAAAATTGCATTTCCGCACTATTTCAGCCCCCAGAAGAGAAATCCCGCAAAGAATTGAACCATCTGCCTATATTGCGCGAATTCGGCCTTTCGCGCAATCGCGCAAAGTCGGAGTTTGAAAAAGCGCGCAATGTCCTCAGGTACAAAACCCGCGCAAAGTACGCATGTTCAAAAATCGCGCAAAGTAGCGTAACAACAGAGTCGCGCAAAGTCGGTGAACTATCAAAAATGGCAAATTGGAGCTTAACTAAATCTTTCAGTTTTCTCTTCCTGATTTAGTTTGGTACATGAACAGAGTAAGGGACGAAGTGACAAGAAACAGCTTGAATCTAGCCTGCCGCGACACCAATCCTTTTGCCCCATCGACCGTGAATGCTTCTGAGTCATGCACCATTCGTGCAATTCAGGACAGCGCCACGCGGGTCTTTCAGTCTGTTTGGCATTAAAAAAGTATCTATCGCGTTCCCATTCTCTGGTATGCTTCAAGTTGAATTTGATAGCTCTTGCCCCAGCCGCCCCAGCGGAGTGTAAATTACTGTTCATTCTGACTTCTTTGCTGTTGAAAGGCTCAATAATAATTATGAATTCGAGACAAGAAAGACTAGAAAGCTGAAAAAAGCAGCCGAGTACCTTCCCACTCCTGATGTCATACCATTTTCCTCTGCAATCTCAAGGATTTCAAGCTGAAACATGTAATTGGACTGATGTATCATGTTGAATCTTCGAATGTTCACCTTGGATGGTTGGGTCAGACAATCCAAGTGCCCGTGCAGCTCGAAGTACTACTTCACAAATTGTAATCATATTTTGTAAGTGAAACAGAACCTCCCGGAATCTATTGTTAATGGATTCTCCAACAAGTTGAACAAGTGAGGTGCAAGTTCAGTGAGTGACCTGTTGATCAAGCTAAGCACAACTAGAGCAGCATTTAATTTTCCAGTGGCCATGCAAATCTAATTTTTCCTTCAAGCTTCACAAAGACAATGAGAACATAAGTTTTGAGGCAAAGTTTATATGTTGTCATGTCCTTTCTTTATGTTTCACTGTTATACTAGTCATAATAATTGCCGGAGGAAGGTGGACTCGCAGTAGTAGCATACCAATTTGGTTCAAATTTGCTCAGCAGGGGTCTTTGCTCTGGCATGGAGATTACCTACAGTTCGGATTTTGTGTTATCCAAAACAAATGAATTTAAATGATTGCGATGTTGTGTTACAAATATATATATATATTATTCTGTCATGAATCAACTCCCTCGGGCACAGAGTCTGGGTTTCCTGCCTTGTACTGAGCAATATTGCGCCAGAGTTCGTGTAGGTGAGTGCGAGGGTCTAGGTGCTGAAGCTCAAATCCTTCTATTTCTGCAAGAGCTGCAAGAGCTGCGACACCAGCCGGCCATTGACTAATTGCGCGGAGTGGATTGACTGCCGCCGACTCCCGGCCTCTGACACAGGGGTTCAACATTGAGTTTCATACAAGATGGTATTCGTCTGATCCAATGACTCACCTTGCGAGTACCACGAGCTGCTTCAAAAGATTCAAGTCCAAAATGGCTGGCACAATGGGCTCATGGCTAGCCAGCCTTGTAATAAGCAAGCCGGCCCAAAATGTGACCATCGAGTTCTGTGATTTGAGTAATTTCAAGATGTGGTCCTGCACCTTTGCATCGACCATAGCCTGTGCTCCCTCCAACCAATTCGCAATCCTACCTAATGCGTACAGGGCCCCCGAAACAACTCCATTGTTTTGGTCACTGATTCGCATTAAATGAAAATGTGTTGAAACAGGATATGTACCACACTCACTCCAGGAGAGCCACAAGTCGCTCATAGCCCCTCATCTCCATGATGGGTGAGATGGCGAACTCATGCTGTACCAGGTCCCCCAATAGCATGCACAATAAATGCCGTACTGCAGGGTCTGGTGACCCAAGCATTTCCCCAATGTATGGGAAACCAGGTGAATCCACCACCGCTTGCACGTCATGCTCGACTACACCACTTCTGTTGCTCAAGTCACTCAGAATAGCAACCTTTGTCGCCAACGAGACATAGTCCCACCTACACCACCAGGGTCGCATCAGGAAACGAGCTCACACAATAAAACATCAACACCTACGGCAAATAAGACCAGTATATCTCCACCATCTCTGTTGAAAGATCGCTGCCTCCATTCTTTCTGATGATTTCCAATGCCTGGCGGTGATACATCCACTTCATCAGCGGCTTTGCCACCACATGAAGGTTGATCGTTGGACTGTATCGGAGTAACGAGTTGCTATCCGACCACCAACTGTGTAGACTAGCGCGGGTGTCTTGTCGAGTCAAGGGCGGCATGGGGGGGAGGAGAAAGAGGGAAGGCTGTAGAGCCTCATGTGCTGTGCAAATGTGACTCGTGATTGATGAGCTGTTATATATAATTTTAAAACTGATGACCATGTCGGGATGCGGGCCGATAGTAAGACTTCGATGTTGGCGGTACATAATTATTTAATTTCAAAGGTAGGAGTGGAACCCAGTTTGCTGGGGATTTATTATAATATTACATGTATTTCGTAGAGGAACTGTACTTGGATGAATAAGATCTTCGCCTGCCGACTAGAGCTGCCAGTGTTGATTGTTTGTTCTGGAGATTTCCGTGGGGTTGAAAACTTTATGGCTGAATTTTGGGCAATATTCAACAACTACTGGTCCAGTGGCTTGATAGGGGCCACTACAGCCTAAGAGCTAACAGCGGTAAGCTGTGAGCGGTGAGACATAGGGAGATGTGTATCATGTCCCCGTCCACGTCGTGCAGCTAGATTTTCGCTCGAGTCCGAGACAGGTGTGGTTGGGTTGGGAAGGGAGCTGCGGGTGTGAAAGACGGAAGAAGGAAGAAAGAGGCAGAAGTGGGTTTACAGCACGCCACTGGAACCGCAGATAGGCAAGGGAGTGCATCTGAGGTTGGCAAAGCAATGTTGGATATTGGATTGGATGGATGTATGTGCGAGGATTGCATTCTATGCTGGGTATGGGTACGGGTGAGACGTTGCGGGGTTGTATTGCGAGAGGCAAGTACGTTTCTAGTGTTCACTGAGTGCATCAATCAGCCAGCGACGTCGATGTGAATGGCATTTGAGCGCCGCCCAGCACAGCCCAGGGAATGTGTACCCAGTTAGGGAGCGAGTCCGATGTAGAGATAAGAATTTCAAGTTCTGCAATAAGACCTTAGACTGGTCTGGGTGTAGTAGCGCAGCGGGTCGGTGAGAGAATTAACTTTGAAGGAGACCGAGAGAGACAGAAGGAAGATATTGATTGGTATGTCGGAACTGAACCCGATGACTGTCGCACAGATGGGACAGGAATGTATGAGTACGAGACATTCATTATGTCGGTATTTAGTATCCAAGACCGTTTCAAGCGCGGATATTGATAACTGTATTGGGCCGGTGAGACATTTGAGTTAGAATATGAGACCAGAACACTTGAAAAGTCGAGTTGAGTCTGCGAGCCGGCTGAAAAAGTAGGATTGATCTGTGGAGTTTGCCGGTATTATTGTAGATTGCCGCTTGTCTCTGTTGTCCTCACGTCTTACTTCTTTCGTCTTGCCTTGGATGGATCGACCGCTGGGCCCCCGCCAGGTGCCCGGCCCCGAACGCCACGCCGCCTACGAAGACATCGTCGGCCGCCACCTCGCCCCCCGCACCGGCTCGTCCCCACAACCGCCCCAAGGCCCATACACCGCCTACCCAAAATTCAAATCCACAAGGATATCCCCACCCCCACCCGAATCAATACCAGCGCCCGCCCGTGCCGCCATCCCCACCCGTACGCATACCTCCCGCAGCAGTATGCGCCGCAATACGGCCGCGGCGGATACCCAGGCAGACCGGCAGCGCCGAGCATATGGGCACCGAGCCTCTGCCCACCGTACCAGCCAGGTGTCCCCGCACCCGCCCCTGACCGGCCCACGGACGCGCAGGGTCTGACGCCGGCGCAGGTTGCGATGTCCCAGCAGGGGCAGCAATGAAGGCGCTCAGCATCGTTTGCCCCACCACCTCATGCGCATGCGTCTCTGCAGTCGGGTCCACTCGCGCTGAGTCTGGCGATTGGTGGTGAGGAGGGGCTGGGTATTAATTTTGTGTTTGAGAGTCCGCGAATGGGAATGGGGAGGGAGGGGAGGAGGACGACGAGGAGAGCGAGCTACCTTGGGCTAGATGTGCGTGTCTTCCTTCTTCTGTGTTATCTTCTTCATCTTTTCTCCGTTATGTCCCTGCTTTTCCCTTCTTTCTTCTCGTGGTCTCGCTGTCCACCCTATCTGCAACAATGTTGTCCTATCTGCTACGACTGTGGGCGATGGTGGGCGTCGGTGGCGCATCAGCGTATCATTACAGGATCGGGCTCTTTGCCACACCTACACGACTCTCGTCCTGTGCTGCTCTGTCCTGCTCTGTCTCCACCACCCCGCGCTGAGCCTCGCACGCACCTATTCCCACCCCCCAGCGATGTCATTCGCATTCTTCTCGCTTCATTTATCTCGCTTCCCGATGTCGTATGATACGGGTTGGTTAGTCCACTGTATATGCATTGTGCACGAGCTCGAGAGTGGCGTGAGCTTCGTGGGAGGCTGGACTCGGGACGTGGGTACGCAGCGGTGTGTGAGGCGCTGGGCTTCGTCTGCTGTACGAGATGCTCGGCGTCTAATCTCGCAGGACGTGTGGGGTGCGGTCCTCACGGTGGCGTCATTTTCGAGGGGTATATACCAAGGCCGGCACGTACATACTGTTAGAATTTAGGCTTTAGAGAGAGGACAAAAAGGGGCTCAAAGTTAGATTAGATTATTCGATTCTTAACTACGATACAAGCGAGCCTTTATATACTAGAAACAGGAGTCATACTGTGACTCATATCCAAGTCAGATTGAATCATACATATAATGAGTCAGTAAGTAGAGTCACTACAGGTGACTAGGAATGGGCTGTGCACATGAGTCAGTAAGTAGGGATGACTCAATGTTTGCACCAATTTGTACAGTATACTTTCAACACTCCCCCTCAAACTCGAGTCATTCCGAGTTTGCGAACTTGTTCTTCGTGCTGAGTACGTGCGAGCGGCTTCGTAAAAATATCGGCCAGGTTGTCCTCAGATGCGCAGTGGTGAACTGAGACTTCGTGAGAAGTTACAAGGTCACGAATGAAATGGTGTCGCATATCGATATGCTTCGAACGGGCATGGTAGCCGGCGTTGAATGTAAAATCAATTGCACCACGATTGTCGCAGAAGATAGGGAAGGGCTTGGAGGGCGGAAGGTTGAGCTCCGTGAACAGGGAGCGTAGCCATAAATTTTCGCGTGCAGCATGTGACAGCGCGATATATTCGGCTTCCATTGTCGAAAGCGCGACGTGGCTTGTTTCTTGGAAGACCAAGTCGTTGCTCCCCCTGCAAATATGGAGATGTAGCCAGAGATTGACTTCGGTCATCCTTAGAGTTGGCCCAATCAGCGTCTGTGTAAACTGCTGGGCATGAAAAATCTGCATGCATCTCAACATCCGAATCATCTGAAGCGGAATATGTGATACCAAGGTCAGGTGTACCGCGTAGGTAGCGATAGACACGTTTGACGGCTGTGAGATGTACAGGTCCAGGATTGGTGTTGAATTGGGAAAGTGTTTGTACTGCGTACGCAATATCAGGACGTGTGATAATTGCAGCATACATTATACCTCCAACCATAGACTGGTAAACACGCTGGATTTCGGGATAGACTGATCTCGGGGAGCTTCTCGAGTTTCACGTTAGGATCCATAGGCGATGGTGCAGGATTGCAATTTTCCATGCCATGCTGAGCGAGGATCTTCTTGATATAATTCGTCTGTGTGATGGTGATAGTGCCATTCGTACGATCACGGTGAATCTCCATCCCGAGTAGCTGTTTAGCGTCGCCTAAACGAGTGATTTGAAAGGCGGTTTCGAGCTGATCCTCGGTGTGAGTGATGAGTTCAGGGGTGGATGCGTAGATAGACATGTCGTCAACATGTACAGCCACAATTGTTATACCATCGGAATTGCGTCGAATGTAGACGCACCGGTCAGAGAGAAGGCGAAGGAAGCCAATTGTCTTGAATTGGGTATCGAGAGTTTCATTCCATTCTCGTCCTGACTGTGGAAGACCATAGAGGGTTTTGTGGAGTTGCCACACGCGGGAAGTACCGTCGGAAAAACCTTCAGGTTGTTTCATATATATTTCTTCCTTCAAGGTGCCATTAAGATAAGCGCCCTTGACATCGACGGTTCGCATTTCGAGGTTGTAGCGTGCAGTGAGAGCGAGGAGAAGATGGTTTGTTTCGGCCCGAACGACGGGCGACGAAATTTGGTCAGGATTATAGTCTGTACCAGGAATAGCGGAGTTTCCCAGAATTACCAGACGTGCCTTGCGGCGCGCAAGTTTTCCCTCATCGTCTGTCTTGTTCCTATATACCCATTTGCTGCCCAGTGCTTTACGGCCAGCTGGGAGCTCTGTCAGAGTGAACGTTCCAAGTTCATCTAACTGATCAAGTTCGGATTCCATCGCTTTCCACCAGTCGTCGGCGGCCAGGTGCTGCGTAGCTTGCTGGTAGGAGGATGGTTCGTCGTAAATGGCTACATTAGCCATGTCTTGCTCGTCGTGCTCGTCAGGTTCTCGGTGACGAAGAGAGCGATAATACTGGTCCGGATTATAGACTTTTGGACCTTGTGCTGCTGTTCGGGATGGTCGCGGCTCGCGGGGTGGCATTTTCATTATGTTGCGTGCTTTCGGAGCAGATGCAGACGTAGATTGTTGGCCGCTTGATGGTGGGGAAGGCTGCGGGTCAGAGATCGATGTAGGCGCGTTTATTGTTGGTGTCACTGGTGGAGTTTGTTGATTTGGAGCCGATGCAGGCTCACTATCTTTACTCTCCCCCTCGAGCTGGATCGGGTCCATAGGGGTAGCCGGGGCATAGTCGTCGCGTGAATTATCGAAGATAATGTTGCGAGACGTGAGTATTTTCCGGGTTTGCGGTACGCGGTATTGCCAGGCAGCTGTGTCGTCTGTAAGACCAACAAACTGGTAAGGCTTCGATTTTCCTGAAATTTTAGATTGATTCTGACCTTGTATAAGTACCCAACAGTTCACTCCAAACTCCTGGAGTTTTGAAACATCAGGTTTAATTCCCCATAACGCCTCGTATGGCGTGATATTTCCTTTCAGCGAGACAGTAGGTGAGCGATTTATGATGTACGCCGCATATGTGACAGCCTGAGGCCACAGGAAGTGCGGGAGATCATACGCGACAAGCATAGCGCGGGCGCGCTCGAGGATTGTGCGGTTTAAACGCTCTGATACACCATTTTGCTGTGGTGAGTAGGGGGCAGTCGGTTCGATTTGGATGCCCTTGGCAGCTAGTTTCTGGAGTAGGTCCTTGTTGATAAACTCGCCACCGAGATCAAATTTAATTCTCTTGCAGCGTTTTCCAAACTGCGTAAGTATGAACTCAACATAGTTCATGACGTTCTGGCCGGCTTCAGATTTTTTCTTCATCATGAAGAGTTTGCGATATCGTTTAGCGGCGTCCGTAAAAGAGATGTAATAGCGCTCGCCCCGGGCTCCGGGTGTGCGAGAAGGTCCCCAGACGTCTGTATACGTCATCTCACCGATTTCCGTGAACTCGCGCTGAGTTGTCTTAGGAAATGGCTCAATGTGTTGTTTCGCCTGGATACAGGTAACACATTGTTTGATCTCGGGGGAATTCGGTGTTATCTTCATCCCATTCATCATGTCCTTGTTTGCTAAATCTTTCACAGAGCTTGGGCTAAGATGCCCAAAGGTACGATGCCACGCTTCCAGTGAGCGTTCCGGCTTAGCAGCGAGTACAAGGGGTGAGGAATTGTTGGATTGACCGACTGCGAGGGGTGTTACATTACCCAACGCATAAACATCACCGATGTTTCGACAGTACGCGAGTTTTGCTCCCCCTCTAGAAGTAATTTCGATATCGAGGGAGTCGCGTGGAAAGCTGAGCGTGTAGCCAGCCCGGTGAAGTTTTCCGAGAGAGATGAGGTTGTGGGGGGCTGAAGGGAGATAGAGGACACGTTGAAGCGCAACGTTCGTTCGTTTCCCTTTCGTTGAAAATAGGAGTTTAACTACTCCGTAGCCGTCGGCCTTCTGAGAACCAATACCGACAATGGTATGATCCTCGAGTGGGGTATACGAAGAGAAGAAGGACTTGTTGTTGGTAATGTGCGTACTTGCACCACTGTCCAACAACCAAGAATTCTTCGTAAGATCGCGTCGCAGATTGGCCATGAAAGCGATATCGGGATCGGCACTGTTGGTTTCCTTATCCTCAGCAACGTTAACCTTTGAGGATTTGTTGCTGTCAGTGCGCTTGTTCGACCGATACTTGTCGTAGTTGGTTTGTTTCTGCTGCTCTGTGTAAGTCTTGCCATTCTGTTTATCTCGACACTCACTGATTCGATGACCAGGACGACCGCAATTAAAGCAGGCGCCGTCGCGGGTCTGACTTCCAGAGGGTTTACCGAACCGGTGAACAGCTGAGAGTGCTGTGTCACCATCGGCGTTCGGTTTCGCGTCGGGAGCACCGGCTTGCTGCAGAATGCGAGCAATAATGTCCTCAGATTGCTTGATAGCGGTGAGGTCGATGCCGGAGACCCAAGTATCCCAAGAATCAGGTAGAGAGGTGAGCAGTATAATGGCGAATTCTGGCTCGTCGATTTGAGTCCCAAAATTCTGTAGGCTAGTACGGAGCTGCGTCAGAGTGCGGATATGTTCCGCGATGCTCTCGCCTTCGGCACAGGCAGAGCGTAAGAGTTGCCGACGGAGGCGAATGATAGAGATAGCGCCCTTAGGTTGATACACACGTGCGAGCTTATCCCAAGCGTCAGCACCGGTGTCACATTGCTGTATAAAGGCCATAGGACTTTCCCCAACGCGTAGTCGGATGGCAGAAAGTGCCTTACGTTGCTTCTTCTTCCAAGCGTCGAGAAGCGCCGTTTCAGTGGCCGTAGGAGCAGTAGGATCGGCCACGCTGGGTGGCATTTTCCTGCTCCCATTGATGTACTCTTCGAGATCTTGGTCAGTCAAGATATCGATAACCTTCGTGGACCACGTCGAGTAGCCAGATGCATCCTCGAGAAGTTTAATACGGTAGGCAGAGTTGTCGTTCATAGTTTAGTTCAGGCGCGGGCGGGGCCAATAACCTGTTAGAATTTAGGCTTTAGAGAGAGGACAAAAAGGGGCTCAAAGTTAGATTAGATTATTCGATTCTTAACTACGATACAAGCGAGCCTTTATATACTAGAAAACAGGAGTCATACTGTGACTCATATCCAAGTCAGATTGAATCATACATATAATGAGTCAGTAAGTAGAGTCACTACAGGTGACTAGGAATGGGCTGTGCACATGAGTCAGTAAGTAGGGATGACTCGATGTTTGCACCAATTTGTACAGTATACTTTCAACACATCCATTCGAAAGCCCAGCACATTTGGCTGAGAGGTGGCACATCGAGTGAATGTGCCACGCGTGAACAGAAGGGCGGCACATTCTATTTCGGAAATGTGCCGGGCTTGGCACCGACTATTCTGGGAAAAGACATTTGTCCTTTGTTTGCTAGATCCCGCCTCTTTTCCACCTCCCACTACCACCACTCCTGGCCCAACAAGCCCACCAGCGCGTCAAAAGCGCGTCAAAATGTTCACCGATGGCACCAGCAACTCGAAGCATACCGCCACCGAACAACTCTTCATTGACAGGCTCTCGGCGCGTCGATTGATTGACTTCCGCACCCATGTACGTCGTGCTGTGACGCGCTTTACCTACCTAAACTCGCCGGATAGATGTACATATGCGCCAGGTTTTCTCATGTCCAACGCGTCTCGCTTCCTCGACCACGAATGGATTGATCTTCCCGTGCTGGAGGCCTTCCTGGAGAAAGCCGCTACCGGTGATTTGAACGCCTCGACACGTACAGATCTCAGTGCAGCCGACAGGCGTCTTCTTTATACCCTTTCGGTCCGGGAGGCGACTGCTTTCCGGAATCATGTGCGTTCTTTTTCACCTTCGTCCATAAATCATTTTTGATGCATTCGAAAGATTCATACTCCCCACTTTATCGCATCTAATGCAGCGCAGTTCCTTGACCACATGTGGATCGATGTCACAATCCTCAGGGACTTTCTTCGCTCAACCCCGGCTCATATTTCATTGTCGACACTGTCTAATCTTGTTCATGTCAAAATCGAACCAACCCTCCTTCGGTACCTCCTCCCACCGCCTTTTCGGTTAAACTTGAACCAGTATCCATGGCTATTCCCCCTTCTCACGCGCCTATCAAGATGCATACTCTGAACGACGGCGGCCACGAGATCATCGAGTTCCTTTCAGATTCAGGGTCAGACGGCGCAGAATCCGATCTCGAAGTCACGGATATATTGATGCACGGAGCCTCACGTTCTTCGAGCCCTATTCCTCAACGGCTTCTCAGCGAAATTGGTGTGTATGAATTGACTACGTACAACTGGTTGCTCATTTAGTCGTTAGATTCGGAGGATGAGGCAGCCATCTCATTGGTTCCATTGCAACCGCATTTTGGTGTGTAAATCTGCCTTGTACGATCAGTTAACTGTAGATTTTTTACCAGTCCATACCTGTTAGACTGTAATGAATCGTGTTCAATCTGCCTTAGTATATTTACATTCGCCTAGTAAAGTGGCAGTGCAAGAGGGATCAATTCTAAATTGATGGCAGGAATGTGCCGTGGTTGAACTGAAATGGCGGCCAACTGAATGTGCCGGCTATGCACTCTGGGGCGGCACATTTGGGGAATGTGCCGGCTGCAGCCCCGAATGTGCCGCCCATCAGGTGAATGTGCCGGGCTTTCAAATGTATGTAAGTGCCGGATTTGGTCTATCCCGTTTTCGAGGACGCAAGACGTGGGCGTCTATGCTCTGCGAGGCGAGGCGGTACATCGACAAGCGTGTATTCGTTTGCTGGGTCTTCGTTTGCTGGGTTGTCTTGCCTGGTGTGGCGAGGCGCATTTTGGATGGTGGAGACGAGCCCTGCGTGGACGATACGACGTGGCGTGGCTTCATCTATGTCTATGCCTGACTTGCCGTGCTTGCTGTTTGCGGCTGGCGTTCCCTGGATGAGACACCCAGTGTCTAATCTCGCAGGACGTGTGGGGTGTAGTTTTGCGACCGCCGCATATCTTCGAGGATGCAGGACGCAGCGAGCATGTATGCTCTTCGCGAGCCGCGGGGCGTCGTTTGCTGAGGCTGAGGATGCGTGGCCTCTTGCTGGTGGTGTGGCCTGCGGCGGGTGTTCTGTGCGCGATAAGCGGGCGCGTGCCTTCGTTCTATAGCCACAGTATGCGTGCGACGAGCTCTCACGCTGCCCGAACACTGAGCGCGCTTGCTTACTTCGTGCTTTGTGCTTCATTCATCCATTCACCCTGCTGCTTCGCGCCGACATCTGGTTCTCAGAGTCAGACGGTCTCATGCCGAGTCGTCCTTTTGACTTCATTCCACGATTCTAAGGCCACAGTGGGCAGTGGTGAGCACACCATCTCCATTGCGAGCACCTGCTGCGTCGATCGGGTCCTCGATGATGCTCAGTCATATCGCACTTACGAGATCGCTTCACTTCATTCCGCCTGCTCTGTCCTTCATTTACTTATCTCATCCCTTTATGTTATGCATTCCGTTCCCTGTTGTTTATTCCCTCTCTGTTTCTCTGATCGTGACGCTGTACTGACGACCTTTTCTTTTCTTTTCTTATACAGCAACGCAATGTGAGTCCTACTTTGCCCCATTATCTCTTCATCTCTTCCGTTTCCTGTTTCGGAGAGGCTATTCTTTTTCTCGTCCGCTTTATTTTTATTTTTTGGCCGGCATTCACTGGCACGAGGGCGTATTCTCACGATCTCGCTGACCCTGCCCTCCCCTTCTCTTACACCCGCACCCGCACCCGCATCATCTTCCCTGCTGCGTTTCTCGTCTTTAGTTCTTTCCTTGGGCTTGGGCGGGACAGGTGGGATGGGACGGGAGGAGGACGTCTCCACCGAGGGCGGGGTGGTATACATCTCTGGCCCTCGGTTCTCCCAATCTGTGTCTCCGACTCTGGTCACTCACACGGGGATGTGCCTCTCCCGGAGACGTGGATGTACAGGCAGAAAAGGGAAACAGAGGTGCGGATGGGTGTAATGGGACGCAGGCGTGGGTGCGGTGCGGTGCCGGTGGCGGATCGCCCGCACGGGTGTTTAGGTGTCTGGTGCAACGGGCACGGCATATGTGCGAGGGAGGGATCGTATGGTAGTAGTACATATCCAAATGCGGTAATCCAGAATAATTTAATAACTTACTCACAATGCAAGTGCAAAATGCCCTCACGCGTGCTCATTTCTCATCCGTCCATCCTCGGGACCTCCGGAAATGAGACCGACATATATTTAGTCCTAGAATACCCCCAAAGAATAATAAAGATGGAGCGGGAATTGAATGATTTCGAGCTACCGAATAGGAGCGCGGTTTGACGGGGAATCATCACAACCATCGGGCCCAATTCTCAGCCAGTTCCAAACGGAATAACAACCATAGCCCGCTGTCACGGCAGAGCCTACTTGAACCACTTCACGTCCAGACTCCAAATCATCCCCAAATAGAATGCGGCGGGTGTACTTTCAATGGTTATCCTATCGTAGAGCAGTTTATGTAGCCTATTAGCCCGAATTATCTAGCGTGGTTTCATCTAAATCCATGAAAAACTGACCGAGATCTGGGGAATTCTTTGAAAAACATCCTAAATGGGAAAATCCTCATTCGCGCCTTCGGTACTGCAATTAGCTGTAATGCTAGCATTGAGAATGGCGCCGTTCAAGCACTATTGGTCCTCCCTACGAAGTTCACAAACCATTTCACGCTAAAATCTGGCATTTCAAAGTCCTGTAGTACTTCCAAAAATATTATAATCCTGCGAAACTCGTTTCTGCGATTATGTCGTCCTTTAATGAATTCAAGTTGCATTCTATTTCTTGATGTCACAGACAGCAGCGAGAATGAGATGTGCTGGATGCATTTGGGTGATATGTATCGCGTAGCCAGCTCGAGAAGACTCTAATTGGTCCAGCAAAAAAAAACTAAAAAGATATACTTGAGCTGCTTCAGTACTTCCATTGCTGTGCGAGGACCAAACATTTTTTATCAACAATGGGCTTCAAATGGCAGGATAGTGTAAGTTACATGTGTGTTTGGATGCGGTAATTCGGACCATCTCGCCGAGTCGATGGAAAATTTAACACCGAACACATTATGTAGATTCAACAGCAGTAGATGGAGACCCAGATCTCGAAGAACTGGGTGCTTCAGTGCCTCATTGCGGCCACATCTCTAGATGACAACAAGTAAAGGTATTCCTGAATGAGCTGAAAATATATCCCACCACACCTCCCGTGAAGGTCAGAAGAGGCGGCATCTGAGATGCACGTGGAGGCAGGGGAGGATGTTCGTGTCATGAAGTTTAGCAAATATAGAAGTGCAAGTCCTAGGAACCCAGTGGAAACAGCGCCAACTTGAAACCATTTTGGAGCGGTGCGTTGAAGAAAGAAATTCTCGCAGTTATGAGAAGAAATTGGGATCAAAGCGGATTCGGAGAATGGTACGGCTCCCAAGCCCGGGGAGATGCCACAAGGCCGTTGGGAATTGGTTCATTTTTATTTGATCTTAGCCCTTTGCCAAGCCGCGGATTATTAACTAACATTCCAAGGATGCAGTGCTCCCTAGCTGTGAACCGCGAGCGAAAGCGCGCAACCCAAGTATTGGATTAATCAGTCACGCTGACATTGCAGACATTCAAAGTCCATCAGTCCAATAATGACGCGTGTAAAGTCGCGATTTTGGCCCAATTTTGGCTGTTTTTTCAACACGACAGACAGTTTGGGGCAGAATGGGACCCATCCATTTTCGTCTCTTGATAGACTTCACACTCTTGACATCATACCATTTTCCATGCAACCTCAAGGATGTCAACCTTGAACATGTGATTAGACTGGCGTATCATGTTGAATCTTCGAATGTTCACCTTGGATGGTTGGGTCAGACAATCCAAGTGCCCGTGCGGTTCGAAGTACTACTTCACAAATTGTAATCATATTTTGTAAGTGAAACAGAACCTCCCTGAATCTATTGTTAACGGATTCTCCAACAAGTTGAACAAGTGGGGTGCAAGTTCCGTGAGTGACCTGTTGATCAAGCTAAGCACAACTAGAGCAGCATTTAATTTTTCCGGTGACCATGCAAATCTAAATTTTCCTTCACGCTTCATAAAGATAACGAGAACATAAGTTTTGAGGCAAAAATATATGCCTGCCCTCATGTCCTCCCGTCTATATTTTGTTGCTATATGAGGTATAATAACCCAGAGTCATTGGACTCATTGCAGGAGGAACAGTAGCACCATAAAAAATTGGTTCAAATTTTCTCAATGGGGCTCTTGGCTTTGGCACAGGCATAAGTGCCTCCAGTTCAGATTATTGTGTCACCAAATGCAAATAAATTTAAATGATTGCGATGCGGACTTGTGTTACAAAAATGTATTATCTACCTGTCATAAATCAACTCTCTTCTGCACAGAGTCTGGGTTTCCCGCCGCCTCGTACCGAGCAATATTGTCCAGGATTTCGGGTAAGTCAGTGCACTGACGACAGTCTAGGTGCTGGAGCTCCTCAAATACTTCGGTGTCTGCAAGAGCTGCGACACCTTCTGGCGATTTACTGATTGCGTGGATGGCATCAATCACCGACCCATAGTGCTCCCTGGAACACGAGGTTTCGACATCAAGTTTCCTACAAGATGGTATATGTCTGATCCAATGACTCACCCTGCAAGTACCACAAGCCGCTTCAACAGATTCAACTCCAAAATGGCTGGCACAGTGGGCTCATGACCAGCTAGCTCTGCCACAAGCCGGCAGGTCTGATTTGTGACCCCTGCACTCTGTGATTTGAGTAATTTCAAGATGTGGTCCTGCACCTTTGCATCAACCATAGCCTGTGCTGCCTCCAACCAACGTGCAATCGCGGCCAATGCGTACAGGGCTGACCAAACATTATAATCTTGGTCTCTGATTCACATTGAATGAAAATCTGTGTTAAAAAGGATATATACCACACTCACTCCAGGAGAGCCACAAGTCGCTCACAGATTCCCATCTCCAAGATGGCTGATATGGTGCACTCGTACTGTGCCAGGCTGTGTAATAACTCGCATGACCACATCTTTGCCACAGAGTCTGGTGATCCAAGCATTTCCCCTATGTATGGGAAACCAGGTGAATCCACCACCTCTCGCGCATTGTTTTCAGAGGAAATTTTGAGGAACAACTCCCGCTGAATGGCAGCCTTTGTCGACCACGAGACAAAGTTCCACCTGGAGCAACAACATCACATTGGCCAAGAAGCTCAGGCAATATGTCAACACATACGGAAGATATGACATGTATATCTCCACTATATCTGCCGAAAGTGGGCTGTCTTCATTCTTCCTGATAAATTCCAATGCCTGGAGGTGATACATCCACCTCATCAGCGGCTTTGCCACCGCATGAAGGTTGATCGTTGGACCATATCGGAGTAACGAGTTGCTATCCGACCACCAACTGCGTAGACTAGCGCGGGTGTCTTGTCGAGTTAAGGGCGGCATGGGGGGAAGGAGAAAGAGGGAAGGCTGTAGAGCCTCGTGTCCAGCCATCTGGCATGCTGTGCAAATGCGACATATGATTGATATGATTTGTTAATTTTGAACTGATACCCGTGCCGGGATGCGGGCCGATAGAAAGACTTACGTTGGAAGGACGCAAATAATTTCAAAGGTGGGAGTGGAACCCGGTTTGCGGGGGATTTATTATAATATTATAATCACAAGTATTTCGTAGAGGAGCCGTACATCTTCGCCTCCGGATTCCGATCTCAGAGCTGTGATTGGGAATATTATTTTGTGGAGCAACCATACTTAAATGAGATCTTTGCCTGCGGATTCAGATCTCAGAGCTACCGGTTGATTATTTGTTCGGGAGATTTTTCGGGGGGTTTAAAATTTTATGGCTGAATTTGGGCAATATTCAACAGCTACTGGTCCAGGCTGGATTGATAGGGGTAGGCAGAGACAAGGAATAACGGGCACTGTGAGGCGTGGGAAGATGTACCATGTCCACGTCGTACAGCTAGATTTTCATCCGAGTTGGGTTGGGTTTGGAAGACAAGGGAGCTGTGAAAGGAAAGAAGCAGAAGTACTGAGTCTGGGTAACGCAGATGGGAAAGGGGGTGCGTCCGAGGTTGGCAAGGCGATGTTAGGTATTGGATTGAATGGATGTATGCACCTCAGGTACCTACGCATCTGTTACATAAAGGGCCTCTTAGGTAGGTTTTCTTGTATGGCAGTAACCTACCTAAGAGGGGAAGCGGAGGTTGTTTGCTTCTATTACTCAATCCAGAACTTATCCAAATTGGGTAGTTGGCGCGTCGCCTCCGCCTCTGCACACGAGTGGTGCGCGGCTGCCAGTGGGCAGTACGGATCATATAAGCAGCTGTGCCTACTTATTGTCCAACCATAGTAAAGAATGTGGGGCAGTAAATGGAGTATCGACCCCTCCCGGACTGTCGGCACATACCTCCGCAACCAATCTGTAACCCCCTCCTGAACAGAGCCGGGGATTTAGGCAGTTGTAAGTTGAGCATTGGATAGAGGGATACCTTAAACGACCAGTTTCGAGACAAGTAAGACGCACAGAGACCGTGAGAAACAGGTCGGAGGTTCCGCGCGGCGGTGCATGCAACTCTAGATGTTTGGATAATAATACATAAATGAAAATTGACAATTGTTTGGGACTCAAGTCATTTACTAAGAGTAGTATGCAGGTTGCGGAGGCCCCATTCCGCGTTTCTAGACCACATCAGCAGTAGGAGGAGGTGCCACTGACCTCCGATGACTGCCATTCAACAGTAACGAACAAAATTAAACTTAATGAGCAAACCATGTTTTGGGAATTCAATTCCAAGGAATTATTTCGCTACTGCACAACGGCTCCTCAGGATGATATTGGGAATGAGAGGAGGTGCCACTACTTCGGTGGAAACTATGACTTAACACTTGAGTTAGTATTGAGGGAATATGTACTCTTAGGAACCTAATCAAGTTAGTTGAATATTGAATGATGGGCTAGAGAGACCTGGAAGGGTCCAGCTGCTGCGCCGGAAGTGGCGGAGGTAGGCGCAGTACTCCCAGATTGTAAGGAATGCTGCCCGTCATTTAGTATTTAGGAAGGTTGTAATGCAGAGTGAAGTACTAACAGAGTTTTTGGTGTGCTGTAGTGGTGGCTGGAGGGTGCGGAGGGTGCGGAAGTGGAGGCGTTGGTCAAAGGAATTCCAGATGTGAAGAATTTTGTTGCCAACTTGTATAAGGGTCCCCAGGAAATAGTTGAGGAAGGACCGAGAAAACAACACTTTGCGTACCATAAGAAATTGACTGGAAACCCACTGGGATTTTGTCAACTAGAATCCCATTTGCGCAGAGAGTATGTCATGTATCTTATGATCTCTTGCAGCCTGCAACTAATGAATCAAACAGAAAACTATATTTTGCGGAAAAGGCGGAAATTGCATGTTTTAATACATGCACTCTGTTACCCAGGCTTCAATAACCACCCAAGCATGTCCTAGGAGTCATTTGAAGCTCAAACCAATCAATGTAGGCCAACAAAAAACCTAATTTGACTTGAAAATAAAATTCCTTACAAGTCCTCGAAGTTGAATAGTGCAAGTTAGTGGAACTTGACTGCAGTTCGTGCATGGCCATGTAAGTTGTATCAAACCCTGGAATCGTTGATCAATTAATGATAGGGCTGAATTAAACAAATTGTTTCTGATTTTAGAAGATTTTTGAGCTCCATATTCAACGTGCAGCAAGTGGTTTGCGCATGGTCGGCCGTTATTCAATTTGTGATTGGTCGATCAAATGGTGATCCGAGCGTCTGGCCGATGACAGCCGAAGTCAACCTCTCATCTCTCGCGCCGTTTTCCAGCTGTCGACAATAGTTCAATCCATTCAAGTGTGTTTCAATTCATTAATCTGTTCTTATTGTACTGTGAAGAAATTCTTCACTTCTGGCAGATGCCGGCGGAGGTAGCAGCTGCAGAGAGCGGAGGTCACCGAAGTAGCTGAGGTAAGCTCCGCAACCTCTGGCCACCACTTCAGCAAATATCACCTGAACATCAATTGTCAAGCACTTGCAATGTTTATTCTGTATTCTAACCTCCATCAATATTGTATCACAGTCAGTGGAAACATGTTCTCCACTGATGAACCAGCTCCGCCTCCGCCACTTCCACCACTTGCACCGACAAAGCAGCTACTTATCAGTCTCTGTGGTTTGAGTATGTAAATTCTTCCCTTGTCAGCATCTTGGTGAGTATTTAGCTGAAAAAGGATCTGCAGAGGTTTCCGCCACCTCCTCCAACCATCTGCGGAGGGCTCTCGCACCTCCTCCAACTAATATCTAGACCGCCAGCTCTAATTGCATAAATTTCATATTACTTCTGGTAAATAACTTATGCACAGCTCGATTTTATTCATTCCGATCCAAATCTCTTTCAACCTCCGCAGAACCTCCGCTGACAACTTCCGTGCATTTAATTTTGTTCACAACCTCTCGTGAAAGGTAATTATTATTATTCTATTATCATCCCCTTACTCCAGACTAACTGACAACCCAGGTTGTTTTGGAGGAGGTCGCAGAGGAGGTCGCGGAGGTACATTCAGACCCTCCAGTACAGTTCCTGACAACACCTGGGAATTTCCTTATTATTCCTCTATTATCATCCCCTTACTCACGACTAACCCAACCCAGGCTGTTTTTGGAGGAAGTCGCAGAGGAGGTTGCGGAGGTACATTCGGAGCCTCCGGTACAGTTTGTGACCACACCTGGGCATTTTCTCCCTCACAACCTATTGTGCGAGGTAAGTATTACCATAATCTCCTTGCCCATAACTCGCTGAACGATCCGGGCTGTTCACGGAGGAGGTTGGGGAGGTGGGTTTGGACCTTCCCAGAAGGTTATGTGCTCCATTTACTGCCCTGGAATTTGTACTGTAGATGCATTGATATGATTGGCATGATGGTCCATACTCCAAGTGCAGTGCACCAGCTGCTAGAATACAGAGGTGGAAGCAGCGCGCCAGCTACCCAATTTGGGTAAGGCTCCGCTTGACTAATAGAAGTAGATACCTCCGCTTCCGCAACCCTCTTAGGTAGGTTACTGTCATACAAGAAAACCTACCTAACAGGCCCTTTACATAATGGGTTTTCTATACGAATTGCACCAGACGTTATAAGGCAGTGCTCCCCCATCAAATTTCATCAAAACTTCTGCCTCGGAACAAATTCCGACAGCTCCGGTTCGGCTAGATAACTGATTGCTGTCTGCGAGCGCAGCGAGCCCACTGCCCTATAACGGCTGGGAACGAGACTATGCCTTTGGTTAATCCTGACAGAAAAGTCACTGCATTCAGCGGCGTAATAGCCGATCGCGACGCCTCGGCTAGCTTCTGCTAGCCGGTGTCTAGCTGTGGCTATGCTTCGGCTAGGTCTGGCTACACGGCCACCTCGCCACATGGCCGGTAGCTTCTGCGAGCTGATGGCTAGGCGTTAGTTGCTAGCTGCCCTTAGCTGCCGCTACGCGTCTGGCTAGGTCATGGGCTGGCTATGCCCATTTGGGCTAGTTGGCCGCTGAATGCGTGAGTGCGGGGGGCGTGTGTGAGGGAATATGGAGGAAAGGTGTTTATGAAAGATGGGAGTGAATCAAGACCAGCGCAGATGGAGAAGAAAGCAAAAGACGAGCCAAAAAACTCACCTCATCAAGATCCATATATGCCCCCGCTGCGCCCTCGTACCCCGTCGACATCCCGGTACACGCAGAACATTGCGCGTAAACGGGGCGAACTCGAGAGTTGCGTCGCGCACCGGAACTGGAAGAAGGTCGACGTGTGCATGAAGAAACGCGCCTCCTGCGATGCGGTTAAGATGCCAGCACACGAAGGAGCCTGAGGAAGTCGAGCTGCTAAAGAAGGATACGAGGGCGGCGGCGAGCGAGATAGTGGGCGTACGCGGGGAAGTCGGTGTCTATAGGACGGTGGTGTCTGCATACGTGTCCTGTGTCATTAATGGCGGCGAATCTATGCAAATCATAGTGGGATGCTACGTCCTACTCGGGTAGTGCGGAGGCAGTAGGCGGTGGACGGCGAGGCGATGAGAACGGCATGTACCGAAAATAGACGGATAGATGCCTGCTTTACGAGAGGACCCCGGATAGTCGACTAAAGTGCCTGTTCCGATGCGGGCCAGTTTGTCGGGATTGAAATATCGGATTTTGGACGATTTTGTCGGGATTTGAACAGGCCTATGCAGAAAATCGGGCCAAATTTGTCGAGATTCGTCAAATTTCGCCCAGCAAGGCCTATTTTTGGGAAATTTTCTTCCGCTAGCGCGATTTCGTCGACATTCTGCCCAGGCCTGCGGGAGATGTTGGCCAAAAATGTGGGGATTTGGCACAGGCAAAACGCCAAAATTTCCCAAGATGGGATCAGGCATTTTGGCTAAATATCCGGGGTCCTTTTACGAGACGAGAAGACAAGAGCGTGCAATGCATTTACACGTGGCGTACGATAGGAGCGGACGTCCGTTGCAACGCGAATGCCGTTGTGCATCGCGCGCTGTGGCCCGTTGACGAAAGCCGCAGACGAGGACGACGAAAAGAAATCCACGCGACGAATAGAGTGTGAGGGTCACGCAAAATTTCGGCCGGTGTCTAAATTTCGAATCGTTAAATCGGGTCACGCATCACCCCCTGTCAATTTGAATGAAAAAGCACATTATTCGCTTTCAGTGCAAGATGAAATTTCGATGGAAGCTGCCTCGGTGCCTGTCATTCCAAGTGCCATCATCAATTCGAGTTTGACACCAACGTAAGCACTGCCGACAAGCAATGCGGCAACCACTGTCTTCCTTCACCAATCATATTAGAGACACTGGGCACGAAGGCGGTTATTCTCCACCTCATATCGACACTGCTGAAAATTTGACTGACCTGTATTTCGAGCAGAAGTACTGCAGTTCATTCAGAAGCCCAATATGCAAGCCTCGCTTTCAGCTGGCTGTCATCGCCGAAGCGCCACATCAATCTAAGTTCGATGCTCACGCCATTACTGCATGCGAACACCGCGGCCAACCACTTCTCCGGATCTGCCGTCACAGCCTTGTGTCTAATTTAAAGTGGAAACATGCCCCAGAGGCACGTTTCTCTGATCCTTCCTCTGACTCTTGTCTTTGCTCTTTGGTGCTAAGCAATACACATCTCTGAAATCATCTTCAGTGATCAGTCCTTTGTCTTCCACCACCAAGTCTACAGCAGCAATATCCTCGTCAGTCAGTTCTGTCTCCTATGTGGACTTTGATGCTGGCTGATATATTGCTGTCCCTCAAACATAAGCTCTAACGACCCACTGGCCATGTTTAATCAACTTAAGAAATCTTTCACATTGAGCCTCCCTGGTGCGAGAGAAATGGATTAGGATACCAATATCAGTATTCATTTTACCCAGGAGGCACAGGAGGCGTTGGGGGCAGCGGACAGAGTGGTGGTCAGGGCGGTCGTGGAGGTGATGGGCACGGTCCCACTCTGAAGGTCGAAGCTGGAACCGTACACATTGTGATAAACCGCGAAAGGACAAAGATTCCGCGCCTAGACTTCCTTAACTGGTTTTCCCCTATCAATTTCTTTCCACGACAGGCAGATATTTTGCGGGTGCGGCAGGAGGGAACTGGTGAATGGCTGTTGGCCGATCCGAAGTTTCAAGCTTGGAAAACAGGTTCTCGAAAGACACTTTGGTGCCACGGAATTCGTGCGTTGTTTACCTTCAGTATCTGCATAAAATGCTAATCAAGAAAAAAATATAAAGCTGGTGCAGGGAAAACAGTCCTTGCGTAAACACGTTCTCTGATTAGTGGTGCATGTTAACTATGAACTTTCCAGATCAATTGTTGTGGACTATCTCACTAACCAATCCAAGGACAAAAATATCGGTGTCGCATGCATTTATTTGAACCACAAAGAAGCCAATGACCAGACACCATCTAAACTTCTGGCAGCTCTCTGGAGACAGCTTGTATATGGCAGGGATGTCGGCTCCATCGCAAAGGAGTTATACCGGGAGCACCAAGAGAAGGGAACTGCACCATTGCTGGAAGACATTCTCAAAGTACTCAGCTCTAGCCTTGAAGAGTTTTCCCAGGTCTTTATTGTCGTCGATGCCATTGATGAACATCCCGAGGGTCAGCGCTGCAGTCTACTCCAACATCTGGCAACAATTGGTAGCAAAGTCAACTTGATGTTCACTTCACGGCCACACATCTCTCCAGACACAACCTTGCCCAATCTTGAAATTCTAGATATTCGAGCAATGCCTGAAGATATTGAAAAATATATAAACGCACAGATCTCCTTGTCAGAGCGTCTCCCCAGACTTGTTCAGAAACAATCCACTTTACGAGCGGAAATCCATACAAAAGTCATTGACACTGCAAAGGGAATGTAAGTTGTGATTAATCCTGTTCAGAAAGGAATTTAAATTAACATTTACCCAGGTTCCTTCTGGCCAAGCTTCACATTGAATCTCTCAAAACAGAGAGCTCAATTAGGGATGCTCGAGATGCTCTGCAAAACCTACCAGAGGATCTGAATGACAGCTATGATGTTGCAATGCAGCGAATAGAAGCTCAGAACAAGAAAGATCGGGAGATGGCCCACTCCACGCTCATTTGGGTTGCTAATGCAAAACGGCCATTGAATGTTTCCGAAATAACAGCAGCTCTGGCTATCAAGCCTGGTGCGCAGAGGCTTGATGAGGACTTTCTTGTGGACATCGAGACTATTCTCTCCGTATGTGCTGGACTTGTCATCGTGGATGAACACAGCAATGTGGTTCGACTTGTCCACTACACAACACAGGACTATCTGGACAGAATTCAGGGCCAGAAATTCCCACATGCGCAACAAGAGATAACACGCACTCTGCTCACATTCCTTGCCTTTGATGGATTTCCAGATTCATCTTGGAAGAAGCACGGGGCTATTCTACCCCCTCTCGTCGAGTATTCCCAATATTGCTTGGTTCATGCGGCTGGACAGCACGAAGGTCAGCTAAAAGACGTGATCACAGAGTTTCTTAGTCGGGCTTCACAATGGAAAGAAGTATTAGCAGACAGAGAATCCTACTGGGGGAAGAGATGGGACTCCCCACCATGGAACTATGATCATTGGCCATCACAATCTTCTGCATTGTGGCTTGCAGCAGCAGCAAACCTTGTCGAAGCTGCAAAATCTTTGCTGGAGGGGGCACCATTCCTGCAGCATTCAGAAAACCCAGAGATCATTGTAGCATCATACTTTGGCCACCTGCAGATGGTCAAATTGCTCATAGAAAACGGGGCAGATGTGACTGCAACAGGGGGATCTTATGGGAGTGCTTTGCAGGCTGCAGCTGCCAGAGGCCAGACAGAGATGGTGAATTACCTGCTTGGAAAGAAGCCAGGGCAGGAGTACCTGAATCACAAAGGTGAGTATTGAGATGGTAGCTACACAGATAATTGATGACATGCTGCTAGGAGGGGATTATGGCACAGCACTTTGCGCTGCTTGTGCAAATGGAAACATCAAAGTGGCCAATGATTTGCTTCTGGCAGGAGCGAGACGGAATAGTGACAGTAAGCAAATAAATACTGAGTAGCGGTGCAGATTCTCAGCTGGAATCAGGGGAACAATTTGGAGGCCCACTTCACGTTGCTGTACTGATGGAAAACAGGGAAATGGTAAACCTCCTAATTGGTGATAACCCGAATGATGCCAATTTTACACGTGAGTGAGAGCATTTTAGGATTATTAAACCACTGAGTGGGAAATGCAGGGAAAGATATTGGAACAGCGGTTGATGTTGCCAGGTACATACAAAATAGACTGCTGGTTGACCTATTGATTCAAAGGGGTTTGAAACCGGTCAGTGCAGCTGTGTCCCTCCTACATGCTGAACCCTCACCAGTCCCTCCCTCTGTGCGCGACATTCAGTTTGTAAGTGCTGCTGCGTCCCTCCCGCACACTGAACGCTGACTGGTCCCTCCCTCTGTCCTCGATGTTCAGGAAGTAAGTGCCGCTGTGTCCCTCCTGCATGCTGAGTGCTGACCGGTCCCTCCCTCTGTCCTCGATGTTCAGGAAGTAAGTGCTGCTGCATCCCTCCTGCATGCTGAGCGCTGACCGGTCCCTTGCTCTGTCCTCGATGTTCAGGTTGTAAGTGCTGCTGCATCCCTCCCGCACACTGAACGCTGACCAGTCCCTCGCTCCGTCCTCGACGTTCAGGTCGTAAGTGCTGCTGCATCCTTCCTGCATGCTGAATGTTGACTGGTCCCTCGCTCCGTCCTCGACATTCAGGTTGTAAGTGCTGCTGCATCCCTCCTGCACGCTGAACACTGACCGGTCCCTTGCTGCATCCTCCATGTTCAGTATGTAAGTGCTGCTGTGTCCCTCCTGCACACTAAACGCTGACCGGTCCCTCCCTCTGTCCTCGATGTTCAGGAAGTAAGTGCTGCTGCGTCCCTCCTGCATGCTGAGCACTGACCGGTCCCTCACTCTGTCCTCAACGTTCAGTATGTAAGTGCTGCGGTGTCCCTCCTGCACATTGAATGCTGACAGGTCCCTCGCTCCGTCCTCGATGTTCAGTATGTAAGTGCCACTGTGTCTCTCCTGCACGCTGACTGCTGACTGGTCCCTCGCTCCATCCTCGATGTTCAGTATGTAAGTGCTGCTGCATCCCTCCTGCATGCTGAATGCTGACCGGTCCCTTGCTCTGTCCTCGGCATGCAGGCTGTAAGTGCTGCTGTGTCCCTCCTGTACACTGAATGCTGACCGGTCCCTCGCTCCATCCTCAACATTCAGGCTGTAAGTGCTGCTGTGCCCCTCCTGCACCCTGACTGCCGACCAGCCCCTCACTCCGTCCTCAACGGTCAGAAAGTAAGTGCTGCTGTGTCCCTCCTGCATGCTGACCACTGACCGGTCCCTTGCTCCGTCCTTGACATTCAGTGGGTAAGTGCCGCTGTGTCCCTCCTACACGTTGAATGCTGACCAGTCCCTCACTCTGTCCTCGACTTTCAGTCTGTAAGTGCTGCTGCGTCCCTCCGGCACGCTGAATGCTGACCGGTCCCTTGCTCCATCCTCGACATTCAGGCTGTAAGTGCCTCTGAGTCCCTCCTGTACGCTGAATGTTGACCTGCTCCTCCCTCCGTCCTTGACATTCAGAAAGTAAGTGCCACTGCGTCCCTCCTGCACACTGAAAACTGACTGGTCCCTCCTTCCATCCTCGACGTTCAGCACGTAAGTGCTGCTGCATCCCTCCCACATGCTGAATGCTGTCCCTCCCACATGCTGAAAGCTAACCAACCACTGCAGAAGCAGCGTACCCTCCATCAATATATAAAGAGGGATACTCTTAGGGAATAGGCAAGGCAGTGGCCATCCATCAAAGGGGTGTCACTCTAGTATCGGACAGTGAGCATGAATGTACAGGCAACCTATCAGGTTGAAATCATCTTTTCCTTGGGCATCTGGCACCGAAGAGTCTGTTTCAACTTTTGAGTGAGCCCTTCACTGCATTACAGTTCTAGGCAAGGTAGCTGTATCACTGGCATATCTCTTAGATGGCATCATCTAATGCCGATGAAGAACCACAGCATTTGGAATTCACTGCGTTCCGACCCATCCTAGACTCAACTGAGGCTAGGTGCTGTAGGTTGTGCTAGATGGAGTTAGGTCGGTGTAGATCACTACACAGCCCCCCATCTAGGCGACTACACGTAATGTGTGTTTGGCTTCTGGAGTACCCAGTAAGGCCCCTAAACTCAGGTAAGTGTAGATGAGGGTAGCTTGTGGAAGGTGAGGCTAGCTCCCTAAACTCAGCTGCACAGACCTAGACTTCCCTTTTGAATGTTTTTTTTTGTCTTGTACATTGCTTGCAGTTCCATGGAGACCATCAAGTTTTAAGCTCAAGCTTCTCTATACACTGTGATCCTCAAAATTCAGCTGTGCAGGGACTAGTTTTAGTGCGATTTTTGGACAGTTGCACCGGAAGAACTTGCGGAGCAACAGTTCCATTAGCTAATATTTTGAGTATCTGCATGCCTTCCCTCTGTTGTGGGTGGCTGCAAGCACCTGTGACGGCCTACACAGACCCTCCCAGACCTAGACCGACCTACACTAACCTAGCCAGAGCTAAGCAGATCTCCACAGACTATGCTGTAGGCACCTAGCCTCAATCATCGGTGTAGCTACTTTGGGTCCCTACACTCAGGCTGAGTCTAGAAAGGGTCGGAACGCAGTGATTGCTTTACATTTTTCTAATGGTGTATGGTATGAATGTATTATTTTCCTCGCTCCTCCTGACATCGCTGCCGAGCATCATTTGCAAAACACGGGATGATAGCTTTCCTGTGTCACTCCTAGGGTTCACCAGGGGTGGAGGTAGAGGTATAAATCACTCTACCTCTACCTCGACCTCCAAAACCCTTACCCTTTGAGAGGTATGACCTCTACCTTGCCAGAGGTATGTACCTCTATTCCATACCTTTACAAAGGTATCACGAGAGGTTAGTGTCAAATATGATTCAACCAGGTCATTATAGTCACTATTCACACAAGCCAAGGTTCATAGCCTATTGGTACAAATCAGTGACTATTCAGTGCTGGAAACAAATTATTACAACAAAAATAATGTTTGTATACTGGAAATTTGGTCACATATCAGGTCAAATATCTCAGTGGGTCTAAAGGCAACTGCGGTTAGATTCAGAAGGGTGAACCAAATCTATAATTATATTCAATATCCCAAACGGGTGTTCCAAGCTCTGAAAACTCATACCTCTATATACCTCTGAACCTTTGAAGGTAGGAAGAGGTTTGGCAAAAGGTACAAAGACACCAACCTCTACCTCTACCCTACCCATACCTTCCCATGTACTTCTGGAGGTATACCCTTACACCTAGTGATCCTTAGTCACTCCTGGCCCATTATTGAAGCTCTGCTGAGTGCTCAATAAGTGAACTGGTGAGTTTACGATAGTTTAGTTGGCCTAGGCTTGCGCTTGATTATTCAATGGGCAACCAGGTGAAGAGTCCGCCCCATTTTCGTCACTTCGTTACTTCGCTTAAATTTGCTAAGTTTCGTCGCATTTATGGCATTTGTCCAAAGTTCGTGAGTTGGAGGAATTTTCTGCAAAAGCTCGTCACTTTTCGCTAAGCACACCATCAGTACTTTTGCATTGAATTTCCGACTCATGTGGTGTAAATTTTTAAAGCAACCGTGAGGTTACCCAAAGAAATCATGTATTCAACACCAACTCAAATACATATATCTGATCCAACTATGACGCCGAATTAGGCTTAAGCAATCTAGCTTGAGCTGCTGGGAAAGGCGCTCGGTGGACCCCCCGACTTCTACCATAGCTTCAGCTCCCGGCTCGCGAGGATGCAGAAGAATACCCTAGGCATCTAGGTGCAAATATTTAATACGCCTCACGTACTCACCGATACTGTTGGGGTGTAAAGCAGCGGCAGCTCAAAACGTGTCCGCAGGAGTGCGCTTGGCTCTGGCGCAACGGAGTGGACAGGACATGCGTCCGACAAGCTGCTGCTTTTCCAGCTGCGACGCGACACAAGCTGATGCACACGCGAAATTTCTTCGAGCACGGCATCGCCCGCAGTGTCGATTCCAACCCCACACACTTCATGCCACCTCTCCTTTTGTATCCCAAAAGCTCGTAAAAGAAAACGGCAATATAACGACCCACCAACAAACCCATCTCAGCACGCTGGACTGTTGTTGTTGCACGTGCGCGATTCTGCCGGGGCGAACTTGATGCTGCTCTTGTAAGTCACTGTGCGGAGGGCAATGGGGTAGGCACACTGGGACGCGGAAAAACTGTCTTGAGGTTGTTCGTCCTCGTTACTGGCTGTTCCGTGAATCCTATCTGGCGCACGCGACAATCATGGTGGTAGTAGAAGGGAAAGGATGATAATTCGGGGTGATGTTCAAACTCTAATGATCCGGCGCGTGAATTGCAAGCTGATGAACTTTCATTAGAATTCATTTCTGACGAACTTCCGCAGAAAATAAATGGAAGTGACGAACCTTCACCAAATGCCATCAAAGTGACGACCTTTCGCAGAATTAAGCGAAGTAACGAAGTGACGATGGAGGGTATGACTCCCAGGTGAAGCCAAGGTCACTGTGCTTGCATGATCTGCTACCGTACAATTTCGTTCAATTCATTTGTGACGCTCACGCACCCCCCTATCAGCATCGAATTTTGGTCACGCATCACAGCGACCTCTGTCGAACCCGAAAACCATCACGCAGGCCTCGATAATGCCTGAAAACTGCAAAACAAAACAAAAAAGGTAAAAAATCGGTCCAAATTCTGAATTTTTGGTGGTGTCACATCAAAATCCAGCCATTATCGAAATATCAAATTGGTTCAACCCTGTCATGGATCATGGGGGGGGGGCTTCGAATTGAATGAAATTGTATGGTATAACCAAACCTTGCATCGATAACTATGCACATAGTTCATGGCACTTGGATTCTGGGCAGACATGTATAGCAATGAAATAAGATTAAGGGCAGTTCGACCGCATTTGGGACTCGAGTTCCGGGCGGAACTTAAGTTCCGCGTGTCCATGGGTGCCCATGCACGGCCGCACCCCTCATACCCAGGCTGGACCTTGAACTTAAGTCCTGCACAACTTAAGTCCCCCGACACTTCAGTTCTGTCCAAGACTTGAGTTTGAGCTACAAACAACCGAGACATATACATGTAGAACTTAAGCTCCGCGCAAACTTCAGTCCCATCCAAACTTGAGTCCCGACCACTATCTCAATCACGTGCGGTCGTGTCTAAAAGTCTTTGTACCCCCTGTGAATACCCTACTCCGTGGTATCGTCAATAACCATAACCAATAAACATATTTACTTGCACACACCATGTCATCCATCCAATTGAACACCTCGTCACGCCACCTGTCGACCTTGGTAACCAGATCGTCGAAAGTGGATGCCGAGACCCAATCGTGATGGGCACCTGATTCGGCACTCTTGAAAATTACCTGGACGTTGTACCGCAGCTACCTGTACATAGCGGTGATGCGGCTGCGAGTGGACCAGTGGTGGAAACGAGCAGGGGATAAAGCTGTGCTTTAGACTGGTCTTAAAAACCAAAACAACAACCCAACAACCCAATTCCAAAACCAATCACACTCTCGAATGCAACCGTGTGAGTTCGGGGATTCGAACCAAGTATTAGGTTCTGCACTTGAAACTCTACTGCACAAGAAAGCGAAACAAAAGCTTTTAATTGAACCCCAACTGTCTAATGGTTTTCTGGGCACTTGTGAAGTGTCTGAGACGATTGGAAAGGTGTTTTTATTTCGTGTGGTAATCCTTATACTTGTAAACTTTCCACGCACACTTGTATTCACTTATATTGACCGAAATCTTATTCAGATAACTGTCCCGTGCAATCCAATCGAAGCCAACTGATCTCTAAGCCTTGTATTCGTACCACGCACCACGCACCACGCACAATTTCTGTTAAACGTGCAGTTCCGTGCGATAATTCGAAGTTTCCAACAAAAGCTTATACAGCCAGTTTCAAATGAGTTGTATTTTTAGTGATTCCTCGGCGCTACTCCTGGAATGATCTTAGTATGCAAATATCCACTTTTCCTTGACCCTACTTATATCAGCCTGTGCTACCTCGGAAATAGACACGCACTTCGTCGCTCATCCTCGCTCCAGCTCTCGTCCTCCGCTTAGTTCTCGCATTCGCCCGCCCGTATTTCGGCATATTTGAGCCTTGTGCTGGCTCTCTCGCCCGTCCTCCCAGAGCAGCTTGAATCAACCCGTATCCTTTCTCTCCCGCTCGCTTGTAGGCGCGGAGTGAGTGTACTGTATCACCGTCGTGGGTGAACATTCGTCTGCTTTACGCAGAGTCGGCGCCCACGGCCTGGCTTATAATCACTCACTCCCTCTTCGTTCATTTTTTTGAGCAGCGACGAAACTCCGCTGCTCTCTTTCTATTCGACCTGATTCCAAAATTCGATTTTTGATTCCCCCTTGACCCGAGGTCGGGGTCAAGGAACTTTCACCTGCTCTTCTGTAGTATGCGAACCATTTAAAACCGGTCTGCGAGTTCTCCATCCGTGTGGCTCGGGCAACTGTAGGTCTTCCCTCAGGCTGTCTGAAAATTGTGCATCTCAATGCGCCTCTGGAATAGACTCAGGATACTCTATTAGTTCACCTGGGTTGTATATCTTTATGGCGCGGGTCACTTTGCAGTTCGCAAAGTCTCCAAGAAATTAAATTGTAAGGCGAAATCGCGCAGACCGTTTTCGGCCCCGATTTTTACTACCATTTATTTCGATGCTCTGCTCAGCGCCTGCGTGGTGCACAAAGTTTGGGAGCTCAGATTAACGGGATACCGGGGGGCTGTGTTGACCGGCGGCAACGCGGCACATTGATCGGAGTTTGAATCCCTTGTTCCTCTCCTCCCAATGGTATTCTCGTATTCTCCTGCGCAACATGTTTTCCACTAGAATGTTTTATTAATTGATTTGAGCTGACTATGGCTATGTACCTCACTCATCATGCACATTGCTGTTTTCTCACATAGGGGCTAATATGTATGTGTATGGATGTCAAGAGATGGCGGAACTAAAACTGGTTGATAAATAATTAGAGATGAGGACCTGCCGTTGTCGCCTGGATGTAGATACATATAGCCACTCATGTTCGAGCCTCTATGTATGTAACCCCCGCCATCACTCGCAGATATTGACAGGGGCGTTCGGTGATTATGCATGTCAGACGACATAAGATGGCGCTAAAACAAATCGCATTCAACTGGGCACTGTTATAGTATTCTAAAATAATTGCCCAAAATTCAGGCAAAATGTCCGCGAGGGAGCATTTTCGGTGGTGTGGACATGTGTTTACCCATGTTGTGCCGTGGATCGGCATCTCCCAAATTGTGATCTCGATCACACCGCCGGTGTACCGGTGTCCCGTTAATCTGAACTCCCAAATGCACTCGCGTGGTGTAACATGTTTTCCCCGCAAAAACTTTTAAACAATTGAAGGTCGGGGCCGTATTCGAATGGATTCTCCTTCCCGAAAACGAGCGAATGATTTTGTTCCAGGTTCAGAGCCAGAAACATGCAGATAACTCGACGTACTAAAGGCGCCCCGGCGAACTATGATGCAATTACACCCTTCAACACTCCACGCACAAATCAAGACACAAAATTTGGCGGTCCGTGGTTGGGATAGCCGGGCAACTTGAATACCATTGCTGTTCGACGGGAATCCATCTTTACTTGTCTAACTTCGTTCTGCAATTCAGGTACAAGTTGCACCAAAGGGACTACCATGCGAAATTTAATTTCTGCATGCATCCCCGATGTTATGATTTATTTCCCAGCTTCAGTGCCATTGTGCACCACTGGCACCCAGAATTAAACGCCTCATTCGACGCGTCTGTCGCACATATCCTCAGCCAATTCACGCACAAGGCAGGCCTCGAACTCCTCCGCCTCATGTGGATTATTTTATTTTATTGCTCATTCGTTGGGAATTCATGTTCATGTATCCAGCTTGCAGTTCTCAAATTGAGGCACCTCAATTCACAGCTCCATCGAGCACCATATCAATGCGGAACCATCAAACTCTTGAAGCAGGTGCGTTCTCGTCGTCGAGGTATTTAGGCTTTGTTAATTTAGTAAATAATATATCCCGAGATCGCGTCGCAGTCTGAGCGGGTCACTGCTTGCTGTGCGTCGACGTCCGTATATGCGCTAATTGACTAACTTACGGGGTCGGACATATGGTTTTATTATTTAACGGTTCTCTCGGCTAACTTCAAATCACAGCAAACATGCCAAGGGGTGAGTGCGCTCATTCATCCACCCGTCCATCCCGTCTGACACTGCTATTCAAATTCGTGATGACTCTCCATGCTGAGGCCCAAATACTACTATTTCAAGGACAATATTTCTCTACTGAATCATATCAGTATCTCCATTGTCCCTCGAAAGTGTTGATTCTTGCGGAAGGGTTATCACAATGCGAAAGTCGCTTCTCCAAATAGCCTTCCACACGGCTGATTAATTCCTGTGGAGGTTGAGGGAAGGCCTAAGAAAATTGCATACATGAATAAATCCCCACTCCAAAGTCAATTTCTCACCTTCAACCATTGCACGAAGCTGTGGTATTCTTCTTCAAAATCATCTTGGTAGTCTTCCAAAATAGGCTCTAGATGCTGTAACAGCTTGTGGGAGGGGGGCAAGCTCTCAAATGATAATTCCATCCCCACATTTCCCACCTGGATTATAGTCATTGAGGCAGGAAATTAAAAAGAATATGGACACTCACCGCAGATATGTGTCCAACTCACCGCTGACTATCTGCTGCATAACACACAGAGAGTCACAAGCTAAGTCCCAAATGATCAAGTCAAAGGGGATTGGAAAGAGGGTGGGATCCAATGCCACAATAGACAGTTTGATGAGAAGCCCTTCCTGTATGAATGAGTGTAGAGAACAGATTGCCGTTCTTAGCTCATCCCATGAGAAATTCAAGAAGAAGTGAATTCTGAACAGGGGCAAGTGCCAGTACCCCTGAAGGAATCTAATTGCTTGAAGAATCCTAATGAGTGATGGGGAAGCCTGTGACAAGATCTGGCTGCAGTGGTCCCGATCTGCCCAGGTAACTTCGAGTTGGCTGACTCGAGCCCATATCTGTTCACAGTAATCCATGAACTTGTAGTCTTCCCAGAGCTGGATTAGATCTTCGGGTAGTGGCTGACTTTTCTAAAAACGAATTCAAATGACGATGATGTTTGCAGACTGTGTGACAGGACATACTTTCAACCAATCCAATACAACAGCGATCAGTTCATCGAGTTCCTCAGGCTGTTTAAACAAGAAGTCTGGATTGAAAGAGCAAAGTAGGGTTACAAGGTCTGAGGAGGGCTCGGTGGAAGTCACATATTTGAAAGCTGACAAGACAAGGTACCTAAGAATCGAAGTTTGTTCAGGATTTGGTCTCACAGGGGGCATGCCCCACCGCTTAAAAGCTATAAGCCGCAGCCGCTTATAAGCGGCGGGCAACTCGCAGGTTGCTCGCTTATTGATGGCTCGGAGAATTAGCCTCATGTTTCCCTCGTGCATATGTGTAATAAATATTGATGTGTAGTTGGTTCGAACCTGGGTAGTGGTGTTCCTTTTGACACATTGGATTTTATTTAGTGGCGGCCTAAAAATATAAAATGAATGTTGGCTACACATCCAAAAAATTGTGGATATCTCTGTAGACATATTCTCTACATTGGCTTCTTATCTTTGCAACCTTCACAACCTTGTGTGCTTTGCTAGCAACTCATTGTAGTGATGCCCAGGGCAACTCGTTGAGCAGGGTACTCACTCCTTTCCCCAGAGAAAAAGTGGGGACAGCATCTGCCATCAGGGTGGGTCGCACTTGTGCTATTCTGTTAATGTTTTTTGGAGCAAAATTCTGGTGCACCTAACAACACACCTGAAAAAATCTCAATGATGCAGACAGAAAAATGCCTATAGAGTTCAGTAATTTTTTGGGTGTGTAGGCAACGTAGGCAACATTCCTTTGTATTTTTAGTCTGCTGCTAAACAAAATGCGATGTTTCAAAAGGAACACCACTACCCAGGTTCGAACCAACTACACATCAATATTTATTATAGGTTCCTCAGGTCAATGTATGTACAAGGATTGGATTGTGTGAGATGCGGAAGCGGAGTCGGATGTGTTTCGAAAGGCAAGTACGTTTTGAGACTTGAAATCCGTTTTCAATCTAGAGACGTATGTGGATGACCTTGAGCGCCGCACAGCGAAATTTGTAACAGTCAAGTCAACAGACGAGTCCAGGCCTAGAGAGAAGGATTTCTGCAATTAGACCTGAGAGTCTGAGACTGGTTGTGTCGGGTGTAGTAGCTCAGCGGGTCGAGTGAGAGAAAGAACTTTGAAAGGGATTGAGAGGGACTCCGGGAGAAGGAAGAGATCGGTATCATGCAGCCAGCGTTGGAATTGAACATGATAACAACATGACGATGACTGTCGCAAAGATGAGACATGTACGCGCGCGTATACGAGAGCTTCATTATGTCGGTAAGTATCCGAAACCGTTTCAAGTGGCGATATTGATAACTGTATTGAGCCGATGAGACTTACATTTGACGGTGTACTAGATAGAGAAAAGTGGGCACTCGCTGGCTGTAGACGTACTGTGCATGAGCTCGAGGGTGGCGCAAGCTTCGACGGTGGAGGCGAGGCGAGGTGTGGCACTGGATGGGGGACGAGCGAGCGGCGTGAAGCTCAGCTCAGCTCAGCTCTGCGTCCTCGTGGTGTCGTATTTTCGGGGACGCAGGACGCAGCAAGCGTCTATGCCACCACCCCGCGCTGGCTGCTGTATTGTGTATCGTGTATCGCGAGCCACGCACCCACCGACGTCATTCATTTCGATTCGCCTGGTGGAAGCGAAAGCGGGCGAGCGATGGGCTCGAAAGTGGCGCAAGCTTCAAGGGAGGCTGGATTCAGGACATGGGTGCGCGGCGCTGGGCTTGGGCTGTGCGAGACGCTCAGCGTCTACTCTCGCAGGACGTAGGGTGCATTCCTCGCGGCGGTGTCATTTTCGGGGACGCAGGAGGCAAGGCGCAGGACGCGGGTAGGCATCTATGAAGCGAGGCGACGAGACGAATGTCCAGCATTCGCTCGCTGGCCTTAGTGTCCTGAGGCTGAGGATGCAGGTCCTCTTGAAGGAGCAAGCTAGGCTGCTAGAGTCTATTGCGACGAGTGGGTGCACGGCAAGTCCGCCCCTTCGTGCTATTGCCACAGTATGCACCTCAGGTACCTACGAATCTGTTACGTAAAGGGCCTCTTAGGTAGGTTTCCTTGTATGGCAATAACCTACCTAAGAGGGGTGCGGAAGAGGAGGTCATTTGCTTCCATTACTCAGTCTGGAAATTATGCAAATTGGGTAGCTGGTGCGTCGCCTCCGCCTCTCTACTACGTGAGTGGTGCACTGCAGCCGGTGGACGGTATGGATCATATCAACTACTTATTGTGCATTTATAGTAAAGAGCACGGGGCAGTAAAATGGAGCACCGACCCTTCCCAGACTGCTGGCACATACCTCCGCAACCTCCTCCCTGATCAGGGCAGGGTATTCAGGCAGTTGTAAGTTCGGAAATTGGATAGACAGATAGTATTTACCTTAAATGACCAGTTTTGAGACAAGCAAGGACAGAGACTGTCAGAAAACACATTGGAGGTTCCGCGCGGAACCTCCTCCCTGAACAGGGCGAGGTATTTAGGCAGTTGTAAGTTCAGGAATTAGATAGAGAGATAATATTTACCTTAGACGACCAGTTTTGAGACAAGTAAGAAGCACAGAGACCGTCAGAAAACACATCGGAGGTTCTGCGCGGAACGTCCTCCTTGAACAGGGTGGGGTATTTAAGCAGCTGTAAGGTCGGGAATTAGATAGAGGGATAATATTTACCTTAAACGACCAATTTTGAGACAAGTAAGAAGCACAGAGACCATCAGAAAACACATCGGAGGTTCCGCGCGGAACGTCCTCCCTGAACAGGGCAAGGTATTTAGGCAGTTGTAAGTTCGGGAATTAGATAGAGAGACAATATTTACCTTAGACGACCAGTTTCGAGACAAGTAAGAAGTACAGAGACCGTCAGAAAACACATCGGAGGTTCCGCCTGGAACCTCCTCCCTGAACAGGGTGGGGTATTTAAGCAGCTGTAAGTTCGGGGATTAGATAGAGGGATATTATTTACCTTATACGACCAGTTCAAGACAAATAAGAAGCACAGAGACCATCATAAAACACATCAGAGGTTCCGCACGGCGCGGTGTATGCAACTCTAGAGTATATGAATGAAATTTGACAATTGTCTGGGACTCAAGTCATTTACCAAGAGTAGTGCAGGTTTTGGAGGCTCCAGTCTGCATTTTGAGACAACATCGGCGGTAGGAGGAGGTGCCGCTGACCTCTGCCAACTGCCATTTAACGGTAACAAACAAAATTAAAATTACTGAGCAAACAATGTTTTAGGAATTCAATTGCAAGGAATTGTTTCGATAGGCTCCTCGGGATAATATCGGTAATGAGAGGAGGTGCCGGCTACTTCCAGAAACCATGATTTAACATTTGAGCTTGACTCTTGAGGAAATATGTACTCTTATGTACCTAATCTAGTTGGTTGAGTATTGAATGATGAGCTAGAGAGACCTGGAAGGGTATGCTGGAAGTGGCGGAGGTCAGCGCAGTACACCCAGATTGTAAGTTTTGCTGCTCGTCATTTAATATTTAGGAAGGTTGGAATGCAGATAGATGTACTAACAGACCTTTTGGTGTGCTGTAGTGGCTGGAGGATGTGGACTGCGGAGGTGTGAAGGGTGCGGAGGGTGGAGGCGGAGGTCAAAAGAATTCCAGATGTTGAGAATTTCCTTTCCAAGCTGTATAAGGGCTCCCAGGAAATAGTTGAGAATGGAAGGAGAGAAAGAAAAAAAAGTGTGCGTTGTAACCCCTTCAATCAAATAAAGGATTTTGTTTCGGGGATAGGCCCCACCATTTCTCGTTCCCCTAAGAAATTGACTGGAAACCTTATAGTATTTTTTCAACTCGAATCTGATTTGCGCAGAGAATATCTCATGTATCTTGTAATTTCTCACAGCCTGGAATTAATGTATTGAACAGAAGACCATATATTGCAGAGAAGGCAGAAATTGCATATTTTATACTTGTACTCTCTATCCAGGCTTCAATAAACACCCAACCTTGTCCTAGGAATCATTTCAACTCAAACCAATCAATATAGGTCAAAAAAAAAAATTAATCTGACTTGGAAATGAAATTCCTAACAAGTCCTCGAAGTTGAATAGTGCAAGTTAGTTGAACTTGACTGAATTCGTGCATGGCCATGTAAGCTGAATAAAACCCTGGCATACTTGATCAATTGATGATGGGGCAGCATTAAACAAATTGTTTCTGATTTTAGAAGGTTTTTAGGCTCTATATTCAACGTGGAGCAAGTGGTTTGAGTGTTGTCGACCGTTATTCAATTTGTGATTGGTCGATCAAATGATGATCCGAGCCTCTGGCCGATGACAGCCGAACTCAACGTTGGATCTCTCGCGCTGTTTTCCAGCTGCCGGTGACATTTCAATCCATTCAGCCGTGTTTTAATTCATTAATCTCTGTTGCTGAGAAGAAATTCTCCACTTCAAGTTCTGGCAGATGTTTGGCGGAGGTAACCTCTGCAGAGAGCGGAGGTCACCGAAGTAGCCTCTGCCACCTCCGCCACCTTCGCAACCTCTGGCCACCACTTCATCTGAACATGATTGTCAAGGACTTTCAGCAGTAGCTACTTTGGGTCTCTGTGATTTGACCATAAATTCTTCCCTTGCCAGCATCTTGGTGGGTATTTAGCTGAGGTCCTTAAAGAGGATCTACAGGTTTCCGCCACCTCCTCCAACCATCTGCGGAGGTCGCCGGCACCTCCTCCCATAACTGATATCATCCTGATGTTCAGCCTGCTGGCTCTAATTGCATGGCTTTCATATTCCTTCTGGTAAATAACTTATGCACAGCTCGATTTCATTCATCCAGATCCAAACATTTTTTTTTCAACCACTTCCGCGCATTTAATTTGTTCAAACCTATCGTGAAAGATTAAATATTATTCCTCTATTATCTTCCCCTTACTCACGACTAACCTACGCTGTTTTTTTGGAGGAGGTCGCGGAGGTCTGTTTGGACCAGTTCCTGACAACACCTGGGGATGTTTTTCCCTCACAACCCATTGTGCAAGGTAAATATTATCTCTGTACCATAATCCCCTTGTCCATGATCCACTGAACACTGTGTAAATATCCCACCCTGTTCAGGGAGGAGGTTCTGCACGGAACCTCCGATGTGTTTTCTGACGGTCTCTGTACTTCTTACTTGTCTCGAAACTGGTCGTCTAAGGTAAATATTGTCTCTCTATCTAATTCCCGAACTTACAACTGCCTAAATACCTTGCCCTGTTCAGGGAGGACGTTCCGCGCGGAACCTCCGATGTGTTTTCTGATGGTCTCTGTGCTTCTTACTTGTCTCAAAATTGGTCGTTTAAGGTAAATATTATCCCTCTATCTAATTCCCGACCTTACAGCTGCTTAAATACCCCCACCCTGTTCAAGGAGGACGTTCCGCGCGGAACCTCCGATGTGTTTTCTGACGGTCTCTGTGCTTCTTACTTGTCTCAAAACTGGTCGTCTAAGGTAAATATTGTCTCTCTATCTAATTCCTGAACTTACAACTGCCTAAATACCTCGCCCTGTTCAGGGAGGAGGTTCCGCGCGGAACCTCCAATGTGTTTTCTGACAGTCTCTGTGCTTCTTGCTTGTCTCAAAACTGGTCATTTAAGGTAAATACTATCTGTCTATCCAATTTCCGAACTTACAACTGCCTGAATACCCTGCCCTGATCAGGGAGGAGGTTGCGGAGGTATGTGCCAGCAGTCTGGGAAGGGTCGGTGCTCCATTTTACTGCCCCGTGCTCTTTACTATAAATGCACAATAAGTAGTTGATATGATCCATACCGTCCACTGGCAGCCGTGCACCACTCGTGTACAGAGGCGGAGGCAACGCGCAGCTACCCAATTTGGATAAGTTCCGGATTGAGTAATAGAAGCAAACAACCTCCGCTTCCGCACCCCTCTTAGGTAGGTTACTGCCATACAAGAAAACCTACCTAAGAGGCCCTTTACGTCACAGATGCGTAGGTACCTGGGGTGACAGTATGCGCGCGACGAGCTCCCACGCAGCCCAGATGCTTTCATTCGCCCTGCTGCATCGATGGACCTTATGGTTCTCGGATGTTCTCTGTCGTCCGCTGTTTTCTGTACAAGACGGCGATGGGCAGCGGTGGGATGACGCCCATGCTCTTCATACCCTGCGTCGATGTCGCGATTCTCAGGCATTGCGGTGTACTCATCCTCGCTCATATCGCACTTACGTTCACTTCGCTTCATTCCGCCTGCTCTGTCTTTCATTTCCTTCATCTCATGCCCGTTCTTTATGTTATCTCATGCCTTCGTTTTATTGCCTCTCTGTTCTGTGTATCGTGACGTTGTACTGACGGCCTTTTCTTTCTCATTTTGATACAGCAGCAGTTGGATCGCAACGTGAGTCTTCCTTCCCTTCTCTCGTCGGCTTTATTCGGGTGTTCTTGCATCGGACTTCTTTTCTCTTTTTTCTCTTTTTATTTGGGGCTATTCTGTTCGGGGGAGGGAGCGAGGCTTTGCCTTTGGATTTGGATTCGATTTTGGGCTGCTTGCTCGAGGTGCGGTCCTGCGAACGGGCTGCGCTTCGGCTTTCTTGCCCTTGGGCTTGGAATTGGCCGGAACGGGACAAGACGGGATGGGAGGAGGGTGTCTCCATCGAGTGTGGGGTGGTACCCATCTCCCATCTCCGGTTCTCCCAACCCACCCCTCCCCAATCTGCGTCTCCGATTCCGGTCACACAGACGGGGATGTGCTTCGCGACTTCGTCCCGGAGACGTGGATGTACAGGCAGAAAAAGAGGTGCGGATGAGATGGGACGCAGGTGCGGGTGCAGTCCCCTGCGTGGGTGTTTAGGTGTCTGGTGCAAGGGGCATTTCATATGCGCAAGAGGGATTGGCGTACTGGCGTAGTACAAATCCAAATGTGGTAATCCAAAAGAATTAATAGCTAACTTACAATGCAAACACCAAATGCCCTCGCGTGGACTCAGTTCTCATCCGTTCATCCTCGGAATCTCCGGAAATGAAACCAACATATTTAGTACTAGACTGCCTCGAAAGAATAACAAAAATTGACACAGGGGGCATGCCCCACCGCTTAAATTCCATAAGCCGCAGACCCTTATGAACAGCGGTTTGCTCGCGGTTTGCTCGCTTATTGATGGCTCGGAGAAATTGCCGCGTGTTTCCCTCGTGTGCATGTGTAATGCACATTGATGTGTCGTGGGTTCAAACCTGCATAGCAGCATTCTTTTTAAATATCACCTTTCATTTGATGGCAGACTCAGAAGTACACAAGGAATGTTGGCTACACCTCTAAAAATTACCAAACTTTATGTAGACATATATCTGTCTGCATTGTTGAATTTCTTTCAGGTACGCAGCAAATATTCCCTTATTCAATGCAATCCATGGAGCTTAGAATATCTTCTTTGGCTCCTTGGAACACAGCCAGTATCTTGAAAAGTATAAGACTTCAGAGGGATACAGGCAAAATTCCTCTACCAAATGTTTGCAGTCTTTGAGGAGGAACTAATGGTATAGTGCCAGATGGAACATAGGCCAGTCAGTGTTTATATGCAACCATTTGGGTGCCTGAGATCCATAACCTCAAAATGGGTGCCTCATTCAGAGTGCTGGGATGATGAGTAGAGCACAATATATTACAACTTGGCATGTTCCAGAAAATGGGACCGGGTCAAGCTGATACATTATCTTGAATTTTGTTTCAAAAAAAGTTCATAGAATAGCACAAGTATGATTCACCCTGATGGCATATGTCAGATCCACTGAATTTCCCTCTCGAAAATTATTCACTATGAGTTGTTAGAAAAGCACAAGGTCATGAAGGCTGGAAAAAAATATAGAACTGCTGTAGAAAATATATTTACAGAGAGTTCAGTAATCTGTTGTATGTGTGATCAACATTCCTTGTCTATTTCTGAGTCTGCCACTAAATAAAATGTGGTATGTCAAAAAGAACGCTACTACGCAGGTTTGAACCCACGACACATCAATGTGCATTACACATGCACACGAGGGAAACACACGGCAATTTCTCCGAGCCATCAATAAGCGAGCAAACCGCGAGCAAACCGCCGTTCATAAGCATCTGCGGCTTATGGAATTTAAGCGGTGGGGCATGCCCCCTGTGTGAGCAGGAATTGGAGGGGTCGAGCTACCGGATAGGAGCGCGGTTTGATGGGGAATCATCACAACATTCGGGCCCCAATTCTCAGCCAGTTCCAAACGGAATAACAACCATAGCCCGCTGTCACGGCAGAGCCCACTTGAACCACTTCGCGTCCAGACTCCAAATCATCCTACATACTGCCAAATAGAATGCGGCGGGTGTACTTTCAATGGTTATCCTATCGTAGAGCAGTTTATGTAGCCTATATGTATATGATTCAATGAGCAACCTGCAGCCTCAGTCTGTTGATTTAATTTTTTCCCGCCCGATTCCGAATTTAGGTTGGTTAACCATTGATACAAATATATAGCAGGTGCGATCAAGGTGCGATGGTCAACCACAAACAAGATAACAGGTGTGTTTGAATTCTGAAGGCACAAGGGATTTGTCACCTTACGGCCTGAGGTTGTTGCATTTCAATTGCGCCTTTTGCTCGCAAATCGGACGGCCTAAGCTAGGTAGCGTGTGTGGTCCGGGGACAACTTGAAGAGTCGACGTCGGGGAATGGATAAAGCAGGCTATTAATTTGTTCCGAGTCGATACATACCAGTAGCAAGTGGGTGTGGAGAGCACAAGACAGGCAAATCTGAGCTCGGAATCAGGTCTAGAATCCGAATTCGAATTCGAATCATGCATATCCTGTACATACATACAGTGCATAAAAGCACCAGGATGCCCGCTCTTCGAATCCGAAGTTATTCGGGGATGAGGAATTATTTTATTTTAAGCCTAGGCCCGGGATTCGGTTAGTTGAAATTTATGGGGCATGCGAGCCGAGATCGAATTCAAGCCCGAGTTCAAATATCGACAGAGCGAAGGCTTGATTGAAAGGTATGTTCATTCCCAGGTATAACTACCGGACATTTGGTATAAGACCCACTTGGAGGCAATTCTTGATGTTGAATTAATCGATTTGGAGAGCAGAGTCGAATGTCGCAATTGACCGATTGACTCAAGCGCGAGCCCTCCGCTCTCGCCGTCAATATATGATATGATTTGTTTGGGGTTGGGATTCGGATTCGGAATCAGTCGAGTGCGGAATTTCGGTAGAAATGCATTTCGTGACTTGGATTCGCCGTCTACAGTAACAGTACGTTAGATCCAGAGTACCGTGACTTTCCCATTGTTCGCCTTTGGTTGTAAACGTCTAGAGCGTAGAGACGCCGGTGCTGGTGCGTAAATGAGACGAGAGGAGACGAAGAGCGGAAAGGAAACAGGAAACAGCGGTATTGATAGGGGTACCTGCAGCCTGCGAGGTAGAAGGAACAGCAGCGGTGGGCACTGCGAGGCGTGGGACACATGTGCCACGTCCACGTCCGGTTCGAAGTCATACAAGAGATTTGTAAGACTCGGACTCGGACTTGAGGTAAGTCAATCTCAAGGGCAGAGTCGGGCTTCGGGAATGGAGAGCGCGTAATATCCTTCCACTCGTATACGGACTCGCGGTTCGTCTACAATAAGTAGATCTAGAAGGGGATGTACTTGATATTTTGTTCGCGTTTGCTTGGCCAGAGCGTGTATGAGACTGAGAGAAGAGCGGGAACAGGAACACATGTTGATAGGGCAGTTATAGCGCAGACCCCAGCCTACAAGTGGAGAAGGGAATGGCCATGGGAGACGTGAGGGGATCCAGTCATACAGCTAGATTTTCATTCGAGTCCGAGATAGGTGTAGTCGGGTTGGAAAGGGAAGGGAGCTGCAGGGATGTGAAAGAAAGAAGAAGACGAGTAGGGACGGGATTAATATTGGCCGTACAAGTATATAGGTACAGGACTAGCAGAGGCTTGAAGCATTAATTGGCGCCCTTGTGTTTGGAAAGGTAAAGAGTCAACTCCTTGAATATAGCGTAGTGGATAGCATTGGGCAGCGCACAGCCCAGGAATCACGTACCCAGTCAAGCAACGAATCCAGGTGGCAGGGAGAGAGCTGGATTGCTGGAATAAGATTGGTGTGGTGGGGTCGCGCAGCGGGGCGAGTGAGACAATGAGAGGACGAGAAAAAAAGATCCTGAGAGGGAGAGTAGTGGTATCATGCAGAGCGGCGGCACGGCCAGCGTCGTGGTGACTGTCGCGGAGATGAGACAGGCTTTACGAGAGCTGTATTACGTCGGTAAGTATGCGAGAAAGTTTCGGGTGAGACATTCGAGTTGGAATGTGACACCAGCACGGTTGAAAAGTCGAGTTGAATCTGGTTGATGTCGTCGAAGCGAAAGTGACGTCTCCGGAGTTTGCCGGCGATGTTTTAGATTGCCGCTTTTGTTCCTTCTCCTCACATCTTCCACTTTGGATGGACCGCCCGCTGGGCCCCACCAGCCACCTGGCCCCGAGCGCCACCCCGCCTAGACTGTAGTAGACACTTCGGCCATTGTCCCGCGGGCTGCCCAGGCATACCATCCCAATCAGCCCGAATCAATATCAACGCCTGCCCGTGTACCACCCCCACCAACACCCGCATGACTACCATACCACCGGCACCCGCATCCAAAACAGCAGCAGTATGCGCCGCAATACGGCTACCCAAGCAGACCGGGCCCGGTGCCGCCGAGCATATGAGGGCGGGAGGCCCGGGGAGATAGGGAACAGGAACAGAAATGGGAATGAGTGGGAGGGAAAAAAAACGACGACGAGAGGGAGCTGCCTTAGATGTGAGTCATTCTTCTCGTTATTCACTAGGGAGGAAATTTCCTCCCTTCCCCTTGGCCTCGCGGTCTTGCTATGCATCCTAGGACCTATCTGTGACGATGGCGGGTAGGTGTCTGCGTAATCGCGACGGCGCATCGGTCTCGTCCCGCTCCTACTCGTTTTACTGGCTTTTTCACTCGGCACTGGATCTTCATCGCGAGCGACGCACCACCGGAGCGGAAGCGAGGCCAGGCATACTATATGGTTGTTTAAGCCATGGATGGGTATACGCATCGTGTCACTCGCTGTATATACGCACGACGAGCGACGGTGAGTGCAAGGCATTGTCCTTTCTTTCACCTGCCTGTATCCCACAACCCGAACACCGCGACAAGTGCGCCTGCTTCGTCCTTTGTGCTCTTCCCCCTGCTGCATCGCGAGCACTTTCTCCTCATTCTCACTCGTTCTCCATAGTCTGCAGTACGAGACGATTGGCAGGCCATGGCCGTGCTCTCCATCCTGATCCCGAGCACGGTTCATTCACCCACTCATGCGTTGACGTCTTGGTTCTCAGACGTCGCGTCCTCCTCACCCTCAGTCATATCGGACTTACATTCGGTGTTCGATTGATCGCTTTCTGTCTCCATCTGTGGTATCGTTCATGTGTTATGTTATTGCGTTCGGATGCCTGTATTTGCTTTCATTTTCATCTTCTCTCTGTTCTGTTTCTCCACCCACGAGTATCGTGACACTATACTTTTGTTTTCTTATTCAGCATCGCAACCTGAGTTTCCTTCCTTGTCTCCCCGTTTCTCGAAATCTTCCGTCCTGTTTCTCTCTGTCATTATGCTCTTCCGTTCCCTGTTCACTTTGGATTGCTCGAGGCCGTAGAGAAGCTCACGCTCACGCTGCTGGGTTTTTACTTTTCTCTTGGACCTACGCACACTGGGACAACCTACGTACTCTGCTTCGAGGGTGGAATATTAGTACATCTACCCCTCTATTCCGCCTCTGGAATGTTCCTCGTAATTCCGTCCCGGAGACATGGATCTGCTGTTGGAAGACTGGTAATAGTACTTGTTCGACGCTTACCGGTACCTTCAGAGCCAGTACTTGATGCCAGTGGTTGAATGCGGGGAAATTTGAGCCTCGTTCGCCTGGATGTTGTGGCGGAATTTTTGTGGTCTTCCGTCTTCAGCAATGGGAGTAACAATATATCTCATGAGTGCACATTAATGACAGCATTGACAATTAAGGATGGGACCGTCGAAGCACAGTAGATGGAGACCCAGATCTCGAAGAACTGGGTGCTTCAGTGCCTCATTGCGGCCACATCTCTAGATGACAAGAATACTACCTCAGAAATTGTATTCCATAAGTGAAACAGAATGTTGCGGTATCTACTGTGATGGATCCCACAAGCAAAGTACAAGCTCAGACAATGACTTTGTTATCCTGCTACAGCATAGATGACTTTTTCGGTGAGCACGCGAATCCAATTTCTCCTTCATAACAATAATGCAAGTTTAAAGGTGTTGTTATACCAGACATAATAACCTGGAGTCATTGGACCATTACAGGAGGAAGGCGGACACGCAGTAGTATCATAACAACTTGGTTCTTGCTCAGCAGGGTTCTTTGCTTTGGCACAGGCATTACCTCCAGTTCAGGTTCTTGCGTTACCAAATGCAAATAAATTTAAATGATTGCGACAAGATATGCCGTCGCTTCGCTCCGGCGCGACACAAACTTTGACTTGCAGACCGGAATGGAGCATGTGTTGAATGCGCAGAGGCTAAAGAGACTGTTGTCATTCTATGCTGCTCGTACATTGTATGTAATCAAATGCAAAGAAAGTTCCACCTGGAGCGAGACTGGCTCAATGTACATGCTGCATCGTGAACTGATGCCGCCTGCGTAGCAGCGGAAATGGAACATAAGTGTTGGAAAAAAGAAATTCAATACTGAACGCTAGAAGTTAGAACTCACCGATGTTATTAAATTGTGGGCCGGAACGCAATAATTGTGGTCGAATTCATATGGACGCGTCTCGGTGGTATCTCGATCCTGCGAGATTCAGTTAGATCTCCATTACACACTGTACCATTCACACCTATCTAGATGGTTCGAGGCGTGGTCGCAATCTGAATGACAGAGACGCGGTGGTTCATGTCACAACGACCACAAATGAAGTATGATCATCGTGAATGAAACTGCATGGCGATTTAGTCTTGGATTTCGGAGAGTGGATGGAGAACGTACGGTCGAAAAATTGTAACCTGCAAGGCAATAGATGGGTCAGAATGGAGGTGAATCGAAAGAGACTGGAACGGGGAGGGATCGTACCTAATAGCGGCGGTGGGACTGACGATATGTACGATACCCATTTGAGCTACGTAAATTCGGTAACCGTCCGCCTCCCGTCCGGGGGCGTAAGAACTCGGTTAAATATATGTACCGCGTCTGCAAAAATGAATCAATACAGTGGAGGGAGGACAATGTTGCCTCACATACAGACACCAGAGGCTCAGAGCACGGTTGCTCGCATGTCTACTGCTAGGGTGTTGGTCAAGGATGCAGGTGACAGAGATACTGCACACCTAGGGTCGTCCAGCGAGGAAGGAAATCTGTATTTACACAACCTTTCCATTGCAGACTATATCTGTTGCGAAATGAAATTGTCAGCAATATTCAGAAGAGTTCATCCAATATAACATGTCACAAACTGGGAGTGGATGGTCGAAGCATCCCAAGAACCGCGATGTCGACGAGCGGCCACGGATAGGGAATGCGAGGGGGAAAAAACCGGAACAGAGGAATTGTATTGCGGGGCGCTGGCGGGCGTGTCCGCGATGTGAGATCTTCAAGAGCTTGAAATAATGTAGCTTCGATCCGGGAGAAGGCTGCATCTTGAGTTGAGTGAGACTCAAGCCCGCAGTCACGGGGAAGATGTCGAAGCGCCGTCCAGTATTGGTCCAGTATCTTGATGTTCAGGTCATCTTGCTAGACTTGACGCATACCAGGAGTTACCGCCGATGGTGTTGCGAGATGAGAGGGAAAGATTTGCGAGGACCCTTTGACCTTGATACTCGGTGCGTCTTGCCGGGCTTGATACATACTGATATCACCGATGAAAGACGAGAAATGTATTGCCGTCGTAGTAGGGAGTGGGTGCGTGCATATGAGAGTGCATAGGCCTGGAGTTCTTGGACGAACGTGGCGCGTTTCGGGAGGAGATGATGGGGGTGTGAAACAAAGGAATAGAGCGAAGGAGACCCTGCCTTTTGAGCGGTTGTTGAGCGGCTGATCGGCGAGTCCAGTTCCTTGGATCCAGGCTAATTTCCGATGTACCGGTTAGGAATAAAACCCCGAAATTAAAATGGGTAATGGGATGTACATAGGGAAGCTTCCGGCAGATAGTGGGAAAAATGGAAGAATGCAAACAGGTGCATACGAAATCAGGGCATCTGCTTAAGATACGAGTAATGCGGACTTGTGTTACAAATATATATTATTTCTAGGTCACAAATCAACTCCCTCTTGCACAGTCTGGCTTTCCCGCCTTGTACCGAGTAATGTTGTCCAGGAGTTTGGGTAGGTGATAGCGATCATGGTCTAGGTGCTGAAGCTCCTTCAATACATCTATGTCTGCAAGAGCTGCGACACCTTCTGGCCATTGACTAATTGCATGAAGTGCATCAATCGCCGACTGGTACACCCTGGAACACGGGTTTTCAACATTCAGTTTCCTACAAGATAATGTGTCGGATCCAATGACTTACCTAGCGAGTACCACGAGCTGCTTCAATATATTCAACTCCAAAATGGCAGGCACAGTGAGCTCATGGCGAGCGAGATTTTCCATGAGCCTGCGGGTCCAACCTGGGACCCCTGAGCTCTGTGACTCCAGTAATTTCAAGATGTGGTCCTGCACCTTTGCATCGACAATAGCCTGTGCTCCCTTTAACCACTGTGCAATCGTAGCTAATGCACAAGTGACCCAGTAAATAACATCATCATCTTGGTCACTGATTCACATTAAATAAAAATCTGTGTTAAAAAAGGATATACTCACTCCAGGAGAGCCACAAGTCGTTCACAGCCCCGCATCTCTAAGATGTGTTGTATGGTGCACTCGTACTGTGCCAGGCTCTTCAATAGCCAGCATGACCAATACCGTGCCGCGGTGTCTGGTGACTCAAACATTTCCCAGATGTAATGGAAAACAGGCGAATCCACCACCATTCGTGTATATTGTTCAGACATTGCAACTCTGTAACCCAACTCCCCCAGAATAGCAACCTTCGTCGACCACAAGACAAAGTCCCACCTAGAGCAATGACATAACATCAGCCAACAAGCTCTGTAAAATGTCAACACTTACGGAAGATAAGACCAGTAAATCTCTAACATCTCTGTCGAAAGCGGGCTATATCTATTCTTCCTGATGAATTCCTTTGCCTGGCGGTGATACATCAACTTCATCAGCGGCTTTGCCGCCGCATGAAGGTTGATCGTTGGACCGTATCGGAGTAACGAATTGCTATCCGACCACCAACTCTGTACACTGGCGAGGGTGTCTTGTCGAGTCAAGTGCGGCATGGGAGGAAGGAGAAAGAGGTTGAGCTGTAGAGCCTCATGTCCAGCCATTTTGCATGCTGTGCAAATGCGACTTATGATCGACATGATTTGTTAATTTTAAAATTGATGACCGTGTCGAGATACGGGCCGATAGAAAGACTTACGTTGGAGGGACGCAAATAGTTTCGAAGGTGGGAGTGGAACCAGGTTGCTGGGGATTTATTATAATATTATATGTATTTTGTAGACGAACCGTACTTAATTTCTTCACCTACGGATTCAGATCTCAGAGCTGTTAGTGTCGGGATTTATTATAATAGTATTTCGCGGATGAACCGTACTTAGAATAAGATCTCAAGTTGCGTTTCCTTTCTTGATGTCACGGACAGCTAGGATGAGATGTGCTGGATTCATTTGGGCGAGATGTATCGCATAGCCAGATACAGCCCAGTCACCACGAATGTACGGCCAGTCCGAGTCAGGCCGGCATGCACACACAGTTTCCGAAAAAATTGATGTGAAGAAAGGGAGCGAAACTTGAGCTGCTTCAATACTTCCATCGCTGTGCGAGGACCAGAGAAGGGGTCAAAATTTCCACTTTCTTTCGCCAATGGGCAATGGCCGGAAAGTTGAAGTTGCATTTGTTCATGTGTGGTGATTCGGACCATCTCGCCGACTCGATGGGAATTTCAGCAGCACTAGATGCAAACACAGATCTTGAGGAACTCGGTGGTTTGCCACATACGAAGTAAAGTTCCCGACTCGAATGAATGAGCTAAAAAACATATCTCAACGCACCTCCAGAGCCCGTGAAGGTCAGAAGAGGCGCTGTCTGAGATGCACCTGAGGGGGAGGCGATGAAATTCAGCGAATATGGCAGCGAAAGTCCTAGGAGCAGCAGTGGAAAGAACGCGCCTAAATTTATAGCGGAAGTTGAAGCAAGAAATGGTCGCTGTTACCCGAAGAAATCCGAGCGGGTAATGCTAAGTTGAAGCGGCGAAAGGTACGGCTCTCAAGCCGGGGATCCATGCCTCCACTGGGAGAAGACACGAGGTCATTGATATTTGGCCAGGACTTGGATCATTTTTATTTGGTCTCAACCCTTGCCAAGCCGCGGATTATTTATTAATATTCTAAGGACCCAGTGCTCCCTAGTTGTAAACCGGAAGCGAAAGTGCGCAATCCAAGCATTGGATTAATCAGTCACGCTGTCGCTGCAGTACATGTAGCCCTTTAAATTTTTACCTCCGATATTCAAAGTCCATTAGTCCAATAATAATAATATATTAGAGTGTCGCAGACATATCCTCGTTTATCCCAACTCGGGCCCCAACTTCGTCCCCAACTCAAGACTCAACCTGATATGTTTTGTCCCGGGATGCAGAACGGCTGCCCCAAATAGGTTCGGGGAAGTTGGGACTTGAAGTACCACGACTCGACATCCAACTCACTCAGAATATTTCGAGTTCCAATTTCGAGCGAAGTTGGGGCCGAAGTTGGACCTCAAATTGGGATGTCTGAAACACCCTAATATGACGCGTGCAAATGCGCGATTTTGGCCCATTTTTGGCTGTTTTTAAAACACGTTGGGGTAGAATGGGACCCATGCATTTTCATCTTCACACTCCTGATGTCATACCATTTTCCCCTGCAATCTCAAGGATTTCAAGCTGAAACATGTAATTTAGACCGATGTATCATGTTGAATCTTCGAATGTTCACCTTGGATGGTTGGGTCAGACAATCCAAGTGCCTGTGCAGTTCGAAGTACTACTTCACAAATTGTAATTATATTTTGTAAGTGAAACAGAACCTCCCGGAATCTATTGTTAATGGATTCTCCAACAAGTTGAACAAGTGGGGTGCAAGTTCGGTGAGTGACTTGTTGATCAAGCTAAGCACAACTAGAGCAGCATTTAATTTTCCAGTGACCATGCAAATCTAAATTTTCCTTCACGCTTCACAAAGACAACGAGAACATAAGTTTCGAGGCCAAGTTTATGTGTCCTCATGTCCTCCCGTCTATATTTCGTTGCAATACGAGGTATAATAACCCAGAGTCATTGGACTCATTGCAGGAGGAACAGTAGCACCATAAAAAATTGGAAATTGGTTCGAATTCGCTCAACACGGTTCTTGGCTCTGGCACAGGCTTACCCTCCAGTTCAGATTCTTGTGTTACCCAATGCAAATTTAAATGATTGCGACGCGGACTTGTGTTACAATATATATTATTTCTCGGTCACAAATCAACTCCCTCGTTCACAGAGTCTGGCTTTCCTGCCTTGTACTGAGCAATATTGCGCCGGAGTTCATGTAGTTGATAGCGATCATGGTTTAGGTGCTGAAGCTCCTTCAATACATCTATGTCTGCAAGCGCTGCGACACCAGCTGGCCATTGACTTATTGTGTGGAGTGCATTGATCGCTGACTGGTGGCCCTTCCTGGAACACAGAGTTCAACATTGGGTTTCCTACAAGATGATATAGGTCAGATCCAATGACTCACCCAGCGAGTACCACAAGCTGCTTCAATAGATTCAACTCCAAAATGGCTGGCACAGTGGACTCGTGGCTCGCAAGCCTTGCCAAGAGCAGGCAGGTTTCTGGCTTGACCAAGCTCCGTGATTTGAGTAATTTCAAGATGTGGTCCTCCACCTTTGCATCGACCATAGCCTGTGCTCCCTCCAACCAACGTGTAATCGTGGCCAATGCAAAAGTAGCCCAGTAGACAACATTATCATCTTGGTCGCTGATTCACATTAGATGAAAATCTGTTTAAAAAGGATATGTACCACACTCACTCCAGGAGAGCCACAAGTCGTTCACAGCCCCTCATCTCCAAGATGTGTGGTATGGTGCACTTGTGCTCTGACAGGTTGTATAATAAGTAGCATGACCAATACCGTGCTACAAGGTCTGGCGACCCAAGTATTTCCCAGATGTAGTGGAAAACAGGAGAATCCACCACCAATTGCGCACAGTTTTCGGAGTCAATTTGGTGGGACAACCTCCGTAAAATGGCGGCCTTCGTCGACCACAAGACAAAGTCCCACCTACAGTGATCGGTCAATGAGCTCACACAATAAAACATCAACACCTACGGAAGATATGATGCATATATCTCCAACATCTCTGTCGAAAGTGCACATCCTTTATTCTCCCTAATGAAACCCCTTGCTTGGCGGTGATACATCAACTTCATCAGCGGCTTTGCCGCCGCATGAAGGTTGATTGTCGGACCGTACCGGAGCAGCGAGTTGCTATCCGACCACCAACTGAAGATGCTCGTGCGGGTGTCTGTTCGAGTTAAGGGCGGCATGGGGGGAAGGAGAAAGAGGTCGGGCTGTAGAGCCTCGTGGACTTCACAGCCATTTTGCATGCTGTGCAAATGTGACATATGATCGATAAGATCTGTTAATTTTAAAACTGATGCCCGTGCCGGAATGCGGGCCGATAAAAAGACTTACGTTGGACGGACGTAAATAATTTCGAAGGTGGGAGTGGAACCCGGTTTGTGGGGGATTTATTATAATATTACATGTATTTTGTAGAGGAACCGTACTTATTTCTTCACCTACGGATTCCGATCTCAGAGCTGTTAGTGTCGGGATTTATTATGGTATTATTTTATAGAATTAATATCTTCTGCGGATTCATAGAGCTACCGGTCGATAATTTTTCGAGGGTTTAAAAATTTATGGCTGAATTTTGGGCAATATTCAACAGTGGGTCGATGGGGGCAGCTACATATACAGCCTAATAACGGCAGTGGGCGGTGAGGCGTGGGAGATGCGTATCATGTCCACGTTCACGTTGTACAGCTAGATTTTCGTTCGAGTCCGAGATAGATGTGGTTGGGAAGGGAAAGGTTGGGAAGGGAGCTGCGGGTGTGAAAGACCGAAGAAGTGCGTTACGACATGATAAATAGAGCCTTAGATACAGTATGGGCAGAATCCGGAATGTGTCTGAGGTTAGCATGGCAATGTTGGGTATTGGATTGGATGGATAGCCAGATTGTTGAGAGGGAGAGACGGGATACGTGTGTGGTATAGTCGAGTTGCGGGGTTGTGTTTCGAAAGGTAAGTCCATCGTTTCGAGTCTTGAAGTCCGTCAATAAACCAGAGACGTTAATGTGGATGGCATCCGGTGCCGCACAGCTCAGCAAATGTGTATCAAAACCAAACGGACCGAGTCCAGGCCTAGACAAAAGTATTTCTACAATAAAACCTTAGTGGGCTGGCTAGCACAAGGGACGAGTGAGAGGGAAAGCAGAGATTGGTACCATCGAGCAGTGTCGGAATTGAACGTGATGACTCGGAAAGCTGCCGAAGAGATGAGACAGAGGTTCATTATTGGTTCATTATGTCGGTAAGTATCCAGAGACTGTTTCAAGTGGGGATATTGATAACCGTACTGGGCCAATGAGACTTACATTTGACGGTAGAGAGAAGTGTTCTGCGAGCGGGTTGAAATGTTGAGGTGGACGTGAAGGATTGAAAGTGACAGTGAGTGACAAGATTCCCGAGTGACGTCTGTGGAGTTTGCCGGCATTGTTGTAGATTGCCGCTTGTCGCTCACGTCTTCTTCATCTCGTCTCGTCTTGGATGGATCGACCGCCCGGCCCCGAGCGCCACGCTGCCTACGACGGCATATTCGGCCGCCGCCCCACCCCCCGCACCAGCCCGTCCCCGCAACCGCCCCAAAGACCCTACGCCGCCTACCCAAATCCGCAAGGATATCATCCCGAATCAATACCAGCGCCCGCCCGCACCACCGTACCACCTCCATCCGCACCCGCGCGCATACCTCCCACACCCACAACAGCAGCAGCATGCGCCACAATACGGCAACAGCAGCGGACCGGCGAGCATACGGGCGCCGAGCCTCCGCCCTTCGTACCAGCCAGGCGTCCCCACTCCCGCGCCACACCGACCCACGAATGCGCAGGTTGCGGTGTCCCAGCAGGAAAAGCCGGGGCAGCAGTGGAGGTGCTCGGCGTCGCCTGCCCCACCACCGCATTCGCACGCGTTGCTGCAATCGGGTCCACCCGCGCTGAGTCTAGCTATCGGCGGTGGGGAGGGGCTGGGTATCAACTTTGACTTTGAGAGTCCTACAGCTGTAGAGGGCGGGGGGATTGGGAACGGGGAGGGAGGGGAGGAGGACGACGCGGAGAGCGAGCAGCCTTGGGCGAGATGTGCGTGTCTTCCTTCTGCGTTATTTTCTTTCTATTTTCTGCTTCTTTTCTCTTCCTTTCCCTTCTCTCATCTCGGTGGTCTCGTTATCCATCCTATATGTTATGACCGGAGGATGCGCTCGTGCCATTGACGTCGTTGGAGGTGCATCAGGATATGCGTATCCTACGCCCACTCCACCCTCTTTCCTGCGCTGGTACCACCACCACCCGTACCGCGAACCACGCACGCACGTACCCGCCCCCACCCATGTCATTCGTCCTTGATCTCGCTTCATTCATCTCGCTTCGCCTTGTGCAAGCGGAAGCGAGGTCGGCTGGGGCACTCGCGGGCTGTGTATGCAACGAGCGCGCGAGCGAGCGATGGGTGCTTCAATGGTGGAGGCGAGGCGAGGTGCTGGAGGGGGAACGAGCGGCGTGTGGGCGTTCGACGCTCTGTCCAGCGTCTAATCTCGCATGTCCTCTCACAGGACGTATGGGATGGAGTACTTCCTCGCGGCATCGTATTTTCGAGGACGCCGGATGTGGGCGGGCGTCTATCCTCTCTACGAGGAGAAGCAAGGCACGCCGTTCCATGTCTGGGAGGCGGCAGATCTGTGACTGGAGATGTTATCGCCACGGTGGACACCATGTCTGGGTTCGCTTGGTGGTTATACGACGCTTCAGCATCTCACGACGCATGTCTTCTCGCAGGACGTGTGGGTGGTGGGGTGCAGTCCTCGCGGCGGCATCTTATTTAGACGTCAGCGGGCGTCTATGCTCTGCTCTGCTCTGCGATAGATGACGAGCGAGTGTGCTGGGTGTACGATGCGTTGCCTGGCGCGAAGGCTAGGACGTGTGCGGTGCGACGAGCATGCCGTCGTCTATGCGTGACTCGCACGCTCTCGTCTTTGCACGATGAGTGCGTGCCTTCGTGCTATCGCCACGGTATGCGCGCGCAATGAGCTTTCACACAGCCCGGACACCGAGCACCGAGAACCAAATGCTTCTGCTGCGTCGATGGACATTACGATTCTCGGACGTTCTCTGTCGTCCGCTGTTATCTGTACGAGATGGCGATGAGCAGCGGTGGGACCATGACCGTCTCTCCATCGCGGCGTCGCGATGGTGGTCCTCAGGCATCGCGGTGTGCTCATCCTCAATCATATCGCACTTACGTCGCTTCGCTTCATGCCTGCTCTGTCATTCATTTCCTTCATCTCATGCCCGAGTCTTCCTTCCCTTCTCTCATCGGCTTTATTCGGGTACTCTTGCATCGGATTTCTTTTCTCTTTTTCTCTCTCTTTTTGTGGGGCTATTCTGTTTCGGGGGAGGGATGAGGCTTTGGGTTTGGGCTTGGATTGCCTGCTCGAGGTGCGGTCCTGCGAACAGGCTGCATTTCGGCTTTCCTGCCCTTGGGCTTGGAATTGGCTGGGATGGGACGGGATGAGACAGGACGGGATGGGAGGAGGACGTCTTCATCGAGAGTGGGGCGGTACCCATCTCCGGTCCTCGGTTCTCCCAATCTACCCCTCCCTAATCTGCGTCTCCGACTCCGGTCACGCAGACGGGGATGTGCCTCGCGACTCCGTCCCGGAGACGTGGATGCACAGGCAGAAAGGGGAAACAGACACGGATGGGTGTAGATGGGACGCGGGCGTGGGTGCGGGTGCGGTGCCGGTGGCGGATCGCCTGCGTCGGTGGGTGCATTTTGTATGTGCAAGGGAGGGATCAGCGTGGGACTGCATCGTACATATCCAAATGCGGTAATCCAAAAGAATTAATAACTCAAGTGTAAAATGCCCTCGAGTTTTCATCCGTTCATCCTCGGAACCTCCGGAAATGAAACCGACATGTATTTATTCCTAGACTACCTCCAAAGAATAAAAGAAATCGAGCGGGAATTGGATGGCTTTGAGCTACCGAAGAGGAGGGGGTTTGATGGGATCAAAACCTTCGCACTGCGCAGCACAATTCTCAGCCAATTCCAAAAGCATTGTCCTCGAATTCTCTTTATATATATATATTCCAATGGTACAGATCCATAGCTTTCATTTGAGCCACTTCGACGGTAAATGGGTCAGAATTCCAACCGAAGGTGTTTTGCACTACTAAGACATTTTGTATTGCAAAATTAGTCATAGTACTTGTTCGACGCGCACTGCCAGAGCCAGTACTCATCGTTAGATGCAGGGAATTTGAGGTGTGGAGGCAGAAATTTTGTGGTCTTCTTCAGCAATGGGAGCAATAATACGTCTCATGAGCACAGATTAATGCTAGCGTGGAGAATGGCGCCGTCCCAGCGCTCAAGCGTTGTGTTGGCCCTCTCTACGAACCGCTTCAAGCTCCCAAAATCTTCCATATCAAGCAGCAAGCTCCCAGATTTTCCATAATCCTGCGAACCTCGTTTCTGCGATGATGTTGTCCTTGGTTGCGATCAATTTGCATTCCCTTTCTTGATGGCACGGACAGCGATGAGAATGTGATCTGCTGGATTCATTCAGACGAGATGTATCACGTAGCCAGGTGGAGCCCAGTCACCGCGAATGTACGGCCCGTCCGAGTCAGGCCGGCATGCACACACAGTTTCCGAAAGAATTGATCTGAAAAAAGGGAGCGAAACTTGAGCTGCTTCACAATTAATAACTAACTTGCAATGTGTGGGCTCATCTCTCATCCGTTCATCCTCGGAACCCCCGGAAATGAAACCGACATGTAGACTACCTCCAAAAACCGAGTAGTAATTGAATGGTTTCGAGCTACCGAACAGGGGAGCGGTTTGATTCGGGTGCATCAAAACCGTCGGGCCCAATTCCCAGCCAGTTCCAAAAGTAATCTCCTCAATTTTTTCAAAATATTCTAATAGTACAGATCCATATCATTTGAGCCACTTCCGAAGGCAAACAAGTCAGAATTGAGCCCAAGCCAAGGTAACTTCTAAGAAATTGTTAGTACTTGTTCGACGCGCACCTTCAAAGCCAGTGGTTGTTGGATGCGGGGAATTTGAGGCGCGCCTAGGTGTGGAGGCGGAATTTTTGTGGCCTTCTTCAGCAATGCAAGCAACAACGTTACGTCTAGTGAGTGCACATTAATGCTAGCGTTGAGAATGGCGCTGTCCATGCGCTCAAGCGTTGGTTGGCCCTCTCTATGAACCACCTCACGTTAAAATCTGCCAGATAAAGCTCCCATACTTCCAACAATCCTGTAAACCTCGTTTTAGCGATGATGTTGTCTTGGTTGCATTCAAGTTGCCTTCCCTTTCTTGTGTCCCGGATGAGATGTGCTATTCATTTGCATCACAGTAACCAGGTAGCCTAGTCACCACGAATGTACGGCCCGTCCGAGTCAGGCCAGCATGCACACACAGTTTCCGAAAGAATTGATGTGAAAAAAAAGGGAGCGAAACTTGAGCTGCTTCAATACTTCCATCGCTGTGCGAGGACCAGAGAAGGGGTCAAAATCTCCACGTTCCTTCGCCAATGGGCAATGGCCGGAAAATTAAAGTTGCATGTATTCATGTGTGGTGATTCGGACCATCTCGCCGACTCGATGGGAATTTCAGCATTAAACATACTATGCGGAGTCAACAGCACTAGATGCAAACACCGATCCTGAGGAACTCGGTGGTTTGCCACATGCGAAGTAAAGTTCCCGGCTTGAATGAATAGGGCGCCGCCCGTACCCGTGGCCACGGTTCGACGGCACCCGTCGCACGGGTGCCGTGCCCGTTCCGTCAGCCATTCTTTGCTACGTTCCACGGCACGGGTACGGTACGGCTGTTCACCACCACGGCCCGTTGAAACACGGCCGTGACGGCCGTCGAACGGGATGTTTTAGAATGCATCCAGAGGGTCTGATTTCGATCATTGAGATTCTTGGGTACTCTTAGGTGCTTATCAATGCTTCCCCAACGGTAATTTGCCATGGCTTTCTGGTGTAATTGCAAGTAACAGCCCAAGTTGCGCTGCTGCCGGCAGATGCCGGACATGATAGCCGAGTTTCAACTTGGTTTCCTGCACAAGTTTGTTTTGTGTTTTACTCATTCCTCACATCTCATTCAGGCGTCTGATTGCACAACAAATGTTTGAGTCCTCTGAACTTAATTTTGGGGCCATTGGGATGATCAGGATGTGGAGAATCTCCAGTGAGTGAACAGATATCGTTTGTAGCTTCGCCAACCAGGCTGCAAAAGCCAACTGGAGTTTATGCACACCTCATAGCAGTCATAAGATCATGCTTAGACAAAAAACCAGATCTCTGGAAAAATATTACAGGGCCGTGGACCCGTCGCGGCCGTGCCGTTGACCGTGCCGTCCCGTCAAGATTTTTCTGAACCACTCGACGGGCCGTTTTGAGACGGCCCGCGCCGTCGAAAACCCGTCGTATCCACGGCTGTGCCCGTGACGGGCACGGGTGGCAGCCCTATTCAGAATGAATGAGCTAGAAAACATATCTCAACGCACCTCCAGAGCCCGTAAAGGTCAGAAGAGGCGTGTCTGAGATGCACCTGGAGCTACAAAATGCGAGGCACAAGCACCAAAATTGTTGTAGTGTCTGTCTATGAGAGACTAACCTGGATCAGAAGAGGTGGAACCGGAAATTCAGCAAAGGTGACAGAAAAAACCCGAGGAACCGAATGGAATGCAGATTTGGAACCTAAATTCATATCAGCGAGTTGAAGCACGAAATAGTCACCGTTACCTGAAAGAATTCATGGAGCGGGGTGTTGATAAATTCAAGCAGTGCATGTCACGGAAGCCCGGGATCCATGCCTTCAAGTAGGAGATACCCCGGATGACTAGGAGAAGACACGAGGCCTATGAGACTTGGTTCATTTTATTTGATCTTAACCCTTTGCCAAGTCGCGGATCAAGGATGAAGTGCTCGTAATTTAGCTGTAAATCGCAAGCGAAAGTGCCTAATCCAAGTAGTCGATTAATCGCTCACGTAGTCAATTGCAATACATTTGCTCCGCTTTACATTCGACATCAAAAGTCCAGTCCAAGTTCAAGTTCGTCGAAAAGTGGGAGAGTTATATGAAAGCGAAACAGAGCAGCAAGGAGGCCAGTCTCGGGGCGGGACGTTACCGCCGGGAATCGATACATCATCGGGCATGAACTTCACCAGGCTTGCCCGCACGCGGCCAAGCGGACCGCGGGGATGCGGTTCCTCGAGGTCATTAAGATTTCGTCGCTTTCTGCAACCCGTCGGTGGGCTGGCCCTGACCATCCCCGCCGCCGTTGTCCGCCGACGGCAGCGTGTCTGCGAACAGCACCCGGATATTCGAGCCAGGGATCATCTGTGAGCCCCGTCTCAATGTGTCGCATCTCGACGGCCGAAGGCAAGAACGCGAGCAGGTAGGGCCAGTGGAGTGCTGTCCTTGTTGTGAACACACCATAGAGAAAGGCGGGGGAGGAAGACGTATCGGAATCCAGCAGGCCTCTCTTCCTAGATCACCAAAAACTCATCCAGCGAGCATTGTCCGGACTTTTTGATGTAGAATGTGAATTCTATCCGCAATGTGTCAGCAACTTGAAGTAGGCTTGTGTAGCACCAAGAACGAGATGCACTGTCATAGCACAGTAGAAAATCAGTGTTTTACGCCAAATATTGCTATGGGGCACGATAAATATTAAAACCCGTGCTGAAGTGAAAAAGGGCAGCCTCGGCTTCGGCTTCAAGACAAAGTCCAGTGATCTGTCGACGGAATCGAGGAGCTGTTTCAGTTTGACCGTTACAGATAAACGATCAGTGATCAATGTTTCATTCCTCTTGCTATGTACGTCTTACGTGTAAGTCCACAAGAAAATTCGATCTTCAGATACCTTGGCTATGGCTGGAACATCCGACTCTCCCAGCATCTGATGACTATTTGAATATCAAGGCTTTCGGAGCACAAACTTGAAACAGTTTGAAACTTCCCAGCCTTGTCTTGGAGCGCCACTGGTATGCCCAACTCTACAACATGCGAGGTACGAGCACTCTATTGTTGTAGCGTCTGTTTATAAGAGGCTAGCCCAACTCTATACTGACAAATATCCATTGTCTTTGCCAACATATGCGGCTACCGAAGTCGCCATCCTACGAACTGAACTTCTTTTGACTATCAAGGACGACATGCGCTGACACATAGCATTGCTAGAACTACCTCTTGTCTAATCTCCCGCAGTCAGACTCCACAAATTTTATGATAGTCGATAAAACTTTATATGGACAATGACAACGAGAGATTTTTGTTGCACACTGCGGCCGTTCAGATGATTCTACAGGCCTCGTGCAACAGGCAAGTATCCGTACACGTCCCATCCCGCCGGGAGCTCCACATTTTTTTTTTCAATAGCCACTTTGCGATGCCGCCATTGGAGCCACCCAATGGCTGATTCGCGTTGCGTCATCTGGTGGCTCCACCACCCTAAATTTATACCCAATGGCTCCGACAGCCATCCGCGGGTATTTTTGGGGGGCGGAGCCACCAGATGACGCAACGCGAATCAGCCATTGGGTGGCTCCAATGGCTGCATCGCAAACACTCTATTAGGACAGCGGCCGTCGAGATGATGGCCCTCGGCACATCAACGGTAAGTGATCATTCTTGAGACCACATATTTCGCTGGAATTACCCTCCCCATCATTTTCCAGCGGTTTGCAGAATTCTGGACCGATTCACTCTCCAATGAGTTTATTGGCTGTGATTTTGAACATTTCGTGGAATTTTGCGCCTTCAAAGCTATTCTCCACCAAATGCGACAATCACGTGGAAATTTGAATCGCAGTGGAACTGCTCGCTGAAACCGTTGAAGGGAAGATTAGTTGACCGCAAATCTTGGAGTCACTGAAAATATAGCTACCTCACCGCACATATTTCCACGAGTTATCGGCTACCAAGGAACCGAAAGTTGAAATCTTCCCGTTGTCATCCCGTCGCTCGACATTTTTGTAGGTCTGATACAAAGACGGTGGTATTCGCTGTTCGGCTCCCGACCCGTGATGTAGCCGTCGCATGCCATCGCATCAATAAGGTCTTTCTCAAAGGTCAACACATTCCTCGTTCACACACCACACATCCTCCTTCTCCTTCTCCTCCTCCATCACACTGACTCTGGAGGTCTCAAACAACGTCTGAATATTCGTCTTGCCGCACGCGGCCAGTGCGCGATCATTGGTAGTAGAGTTACAATTTTTTTGGGTCGTTGTTTTTCTTTAGTGGAATATATTGATGATTTTTCGAGACTACAAATTCATGTCAACCAAGCACGCACTCGATTTCGAACAGTATGCAGTCCTTCTACGCCTTGAACGCGATCAAAGCTTTCTAAATTAGGAATCTCCGCTCAATGCCGGGGTGTCCGCCGACCTCAAATATAGCCCTCACACGGGACTTATGCGGCATTTTGCCGCTCCGTACTATCTCCTACATCTCTTCTCCGCTGAATACACTCTTGTCATGGGGCCATGCTCCGGTTAAGAGTACAATCGGTTCGCAGAATACAACCCACGATGATTTTAAATGAAGAACTTTCACACTTCAGCGCTCTGCTAGGTCGTTGGAAAATCGTGTCTGGATTAAACTAGCTACTCCATCGGGAGTACAACGTCATCGGCTAACGCGGAGTGTTGATGGACCAGGGCTTCGGGTGGAAGATCTAGATCTAGAAGTACACTCATCATCCGCTGGTGTCGGTCGTAGATATATTTAAATTAGGAAAAAGTTAACAGTCGTGCACGCATAAAATTCAGTGTGAGCAGGCGTAGCCATCGAAGCTTCTTGAAAAAGATCTCAGGTCGATTGGAACCACCAGTTGGCCAAGGTACAATGCCGGAGAGGTTGAAAAAGCTGTTGTCAGTCTAATTTTGCTTCGGAAGATGCCCTCTACCCTATGACAGGTGGCGCCTGGACCTCCGGGATTTATATGCAAGCATGCTTCCATCATACAGCCCTGTCTCACCCCCAAACATTTGCTTGCAAATGGCGGAAACCACAGCGGTGAGGACATGTCCTGCCCCTATGCTCTTCCAACTGGACTGACTGAACACAGGACATGGCAAGCATTGCTCATGGAAACTCTGGAGATGGGTCAGTCTCGGAAAAGAGCTTAACCGGTGCAGAAGCAGAAAACAAGGTGAATTCAGGATCTCAATAATGTAGAAACATATTGACCGGAGACAGGAGCCAGAGGCAGGCAGGTTGGAAGATGTTTCATTTGTGGAACCCAGCACAATCAATAGCAGCAGTCAGGATTCAGATGATTTAGTGAGTTCAAGGATGGGACTCCCTACTAAGAAGCTGAAGTTATTTGAACAGGACTGGCAAAATCCGAAAATAATACCACAGATGCAACAACATATAGCACAAATGCCACCAGGGCATCCCAATATTGCAAAATATCAGCAGCTATTGGGTGGATATCTTTTCCAGAGATATAGGGAGTCAGATAGCTTGGTTGACCTTGAAGCCTCAGTGAAGAGCTTTCAGAAAGCAGTGGACCTGACATCAGAGAAGGACCCTGATTACACAAGTCAACTGCAAAATTTAGCTGCAGCCCATGGGAATCAATATGAGAAGCTAGAAAACATGAAGGACCTTGAGGCTGCACTACAGATAATTCACAAGGCAGTGGCCTTGACTCCACATGGGCATCCTGACCAAGCTGGTCAACTGCACACTCTTGCCATGCTCCTTACACACCGGTATCAAAGGCTGGGTGACTTGAAGGACCTTGAAGCTGCACTGCATGCCAACCAAGAGACAGTGAAACTCACTTCTGCTGGGCATTCTGAAAAAGCAAGCCGACTGCGAAGTCTGGCTATATCATTCACCAAACGTTATTACAGGCTTGGAGACATAAAGGACCTTGAGGCTGCTTTACAGACAGCTCAAGAGGCAGTGGACTTGATGCCACTTGAGGATCCCGATCAAGCTGGAGAACTGTGCAGGATTGCCCTATTGCTCACAGTTCGGTACCAGAGAGAGGGAGATATAAAGGACCATGAGGCTGCACTACAGACAAATCAGAGGGCAGTACATCTGACTCCACCTAACCTTCCTGAGCGAGCTGGTCGACTGCAGAGTCTTGCTATTTTACTCACAGATCGATACTCAAGGCTTGGAGATGTGAATGACCTTGAGGATGCACTGCAGACAACTCAGGAGATAGTGGACCTGACCCCAGTTATAGATCCCAATCGAGCGAATGTACTGCAAAACCTTGCTGGGTCACTCTTAAATCGTTATCGGAGGCTGGGTGACCCAAAGGACCTTGATGCTGCGCTACAGAAAAATCAGGAGGCAGTAGATCTGACTCCACCTGGGCATCCTGATAGAGCTGCTCGACTTCAAGGTCTTGGTGTGTCACTCAAAGATCGATATCAGAAGCTAGGAGACCTCACTGACCTTGAGGCTGCAATACAGGCAAATCAGGAAGCAGTGGACCTGACCCCACCTGAACATCCAGATAGAGCAATGCGTCTGGGAAGTCTTGCTTCCTCAGTTGCAAATCGATATCGGAGGCTTGGGGACCTGGAGGACCTTGAAGCTGCAGTACAGATAAATCAGGAGGCAGTGAATCTGATTCCACCTGGGCATCCGGATAGAGCTGTTCGGCTGCAAAGTCTTGGTGTGTCGCTCAAAGATCGATATCAAAGGCTGGGAGACCTGCAAGATCTTCAGACTGGACTGCAGACATTGCAGGAGACAGTGTCCCTGACATCACAAGAACACCCAAATCGAGCTGGGCGACTCCAAAACCTTGCTGCATTGCTCACAGATCGATATCAGAGGCTTGGAGACATAGAGGACCTTGAGGCTGCACTAAAAACAAATCAGGCAGTAGTGGACTTGACTCCAGCTAATCACCCCCTTCTAGCAGGCCGACTGTTGAGCCTTGCTGTAGCACTGACAGATCAATATCGAAGGCTTGGAAACATAAGGGACCTAGAGGTTGCACTGCAGACAAATCAAAAAGCTGTAGACTTGACTCCACCTGGCCATCCAGATCAGGCAGGCCGACTGCAGCGTCTTGCTGTATCACTTACAGAACGATATCAGAGGCTTGGAGACCTGGAGAACCTTGATGCTGCAGTACGGATCAATCAGGAGGCCATAAATCTAACCCCGCTTGGACATCCTGATCAAGCTGCTCGACTGCAAAGTCTTGCTGTGTCACTTTCAGCTCGATATCAGAGGCTAGGAGACCTGGAAAATCTTGAGGCTGCCCTACAGGCAGATCAAGAAGCAGTAAATCTGACTCCACATGGACATCCTGACCGTGTTGGCTTACTGCACAGTCTTGCTGGGTCACTCACAGAACGATATCGGAGGCTTGGGGATCTGGAGAACCTTGATGCCGCAGTACAGATAAATCAGGAGGCAGTAAATCTAACTCCACCTGAGCACCCTGATCGAGCTGCTGGACTGCAAAGTCTTGCTTTGTCGCTTTCAGATCGATACGAGAGGCTTGGAAAACTAAAGGACCTAGATGCTGCTCTGCAGGCTGATCAGGAGGCAGTAAATCTGACTCCAACAGGGAATCCTGATCGTGCTGGCAGACTGCAAAGTCTTGCTGGGTCACTGACAGAAAGATATCGGAGGAATGGGGACCTGGAGGACCTTCAGATAGCACTACAAACAAATCAGGAGGCACTAGACCTGACTCCACAGGGACATCCTGATCAAGCAGGTCGACTTCACAGCTTTGCAGTATCCCTCATGGATCGATATCAAAGGTTCGGAGACCTCAAGGACCTGGATGCAGCACTTCAGGCAGATCAGGAGGCAGTGGATTTAACTCCACCAGATAATCCTGATCGCCCTAGGCAACTGCATAGTCTTGCTGGTTCACTGAAGGACCGATTCTCTAGGCTTGGAGACCTAAAGGATCTTGAGGCTGCATTGCAAAAACAGAAAGAGGCAATGAATCTGACCCCAGCTGAGCATCCTGATCTAGCTGCCCGATTACACCTTCTTGCTATATTGCTCAGAGAGCGGTATCAGAGGCTGACAGATCCAAAGGATCTTGAAGAGGCCCTGCAGACAAATCAGAAGGCAGTAAATCTGACTCCATTTGGACATCCCGAGAGAGCAAGACGCCTGGCCAGTCTAGCATTGTCGATTACAAATCGATACCAGAACTTAGGAAATCTTACTGACCTTGAAGTTGCTCTACAGACAAACCAAGAGGCAGTGAAGTTGACTCAACCTAGTCACCCCACTCGAGTAAACCAACTGCAGAATCTTGCTGTATTACTCATACATCGATATCAGAGGCTTGGGGACCTGAAAGACCTTCAGGCTGCACTACAAACAAATCAGGAGGCAGTAGACCTTACTCCACATGGGCATCCTGATCGAGCTGGTGGACTGCAAGGTCTTGCTAGAGCACTCACAGATCGATACCGGAGACTCGGGGACTTGAAGGACCTCGATGCTGCACTGCAGACAATACATGAGGCGGTGGACCTAACTCCACTTAGACACCCGCATCAAGCTCGCCAATTAGACAGTCTTGCAGTGTTGCTTACACTTCGATATCAGAGGCTGGCAGATCTGAAAGACCTTGAGGCTGCAATTCAGACCAATCAGAAAGCCCTGGATCTGACTCCCCCTGGGCACCCTGATCTGGCTGGCCGACTAAAAACCCTTTCTGTGTTGCTCACTGATCGATATCGGACACTTGGAAACTTGGAAGATCTTGAGGCTGCACTCAAGACAGATCAGAAAGCTGTAGATCTTACTCCACCAGGCCACCCTGAAAGAGCTGGCCGAGTCCAAAATCTTGCTGTGTCACATGCAGATCGATATCAGAAGCTAGGGGAAGAGAAGGATCTTGAGGCAGTCCATACTCACTATACTGACTCCTTCAAATACCCTACCTTCACACCTGAAGCCTCATGGGAGCAGGCTCTCTTTTGGGCTTATTTTGCTGAAGAGTTCCAGCCATCTGACTGTATACCTGCTTTCCGAACAGCATTTAACCTGCTTCCAGAGATCATCTGGATTGGTAATACCATCCCTGTGCGCCATAATGCCCTCCACAGGGTCAATATTCCTGGTGCAACTTCAACTGCCATACGGACCTGCATCAATCTGTCCAATCTCAATGCTGCAGTTGAAATTCTGGAGCAAGGACTTGCTACTGTATTTCAGCAAATGCTACAGTTGAAAACAGATGTTGATTCATTGCCTCCTGATTGGGCTAAAGACTTTTTGGATCTATCGTCACGGCTGTACAGCGGCACCTTCAATGATCCAATCGGCATTGTTGAACAGAGAAACAAGTTGATTGAAGACATTCGCAAGCTGCCTGATTTTGAATATTTCCTTCGTCCAAAATCTTACAGTGTTCTTTCCCATGCATCCCAAGGAGGACCTGTGGTCATCCTTACCAGCCATGAAGATCATTCTGATGCTATAGTTCTGGTCAATCCAGCTTCAGAACCAGTCCATGTTGCTCTTCCAACTGCAACCCTAAAAGTGCTCAATTCACAGCGAGCACAGCTGAAGGAGCTGCTTGGGCGTTGCAATGCCCGAAGCCGAGGCCAATCACTACCTTCTAGACTCTTTGGCGAGCGTGAACCATTTTTCTACAAATCAACTCAGGAATGTTTCGAAGATATGTTGAAATGGCTCTGGATCCATGTTGTTGACCCTGTTTATCAAGTTTTAAAATTGGTCAGTCTAAAATAATGCATCATAGTATCAGCTCACCTTTGTTCCTTAGCATGATATCTCAAGTGGCAGGCTATGGTGGCTGCCAACAGGTGCATTTGCAGGACTGCCTTTGCATGCAACCCCAGTTACAGATGATTTCATTCATTCATATACAATGACTCTGGGATCACTTTTGGATGCCTATGCCAAAAAGCCATCCAGAACCACACCCAAACTGGCTGTTGTTGGAGTAACCTACACAGATTCCAATGGAAGCAACTCTCTCAAAGGTGTGGACCAGGAAGTCAAAAAGATTACCTCCATTGTCAAAGAGCCGTATGTTCAGACTCTTGTCGGAGAACAGGCAACAGTGGATGCTGTGAAACTCCAATTACAGGATTGTTCCTGGGTCCACTTGGCTTGTCATGGACATCAAAATTTACAAAACCCTGCACAAAGCCGCCTTCTACTATATGAAGGGAGTTTAGAGCTGGAAACAATTCTTCGGATGCCTCTCCCAAATGCAGAGTTTGTGTTCCTCGCTGCATGCCAGACAGCCATGGGAGATGCTGTACTGGTAAATGAATCATTTCACCTCGGTGGTGGATTCATTACTGCTGGTTTCCAAAGTGCAATTGGGACGATGTGGTCCATGAACGATATGGATGGCCCGACCGTTGCAGAGTTCGTATACTCTCACCTCTTCCGTGAAGGTCAACAGCCTCAAGCTAAGGAAGCAGCTAAGGCTTTACAGCTTGCAGTTAAAGAGCTGCAGAAAAGAAAGGTCTCCTATGAGCGATGGGTGCCATTCATTCACATCGGAGTTTGATATAGTCCTTCAATGGCCATCGAGCTTCAACCAAGAATGGTACTTCTATTTCTTTTTACTTTCACCAGTGCTCTGATAAATTTGTGTGCACCTTCGCAGAGAGGCACTTGTATTATATTTACGTATATACAAAATATGGGTCACGTACTTGCAATATGTCCAAAAAAAAAAAAAAATTCTCATTCAAATAGGAGCCTGATGTAGGAAGGCATGCCTCAGGAAATGTAGTGGTAGTGAATGATCTTTTTTTTGAACCACACAACTAGAATGAACAGAAGTTGGAATAGTCACATTCAATTTATTTGAAATGCTGATGATGAAAATCACATTACAACTAATTGCAGTACCGAAGGCGCGAACGAAAACGTTCCCATTTGAGATGTTTTCAAAGAATTCCCGATATCTCGGTCAGTTCTCAATCAATTTGGTTGAAACATAGCTAAATATACCAGGCTAATTCATGCAGAATTAGTGATAGAAAGGAATTTGGGAAAATATCCCATATTGGATGATCTATTATCAGCGACTGGGTACTGGGCCACCTTAGCGGTTTTGTCCTCGTGCGAACGGATAAAATGGTGTGGACACAAATATATCGGCACTTGAAGGAAGGTAAGGGTCCTATGAGTGAGTGGATATATTTTTCGCGAATTTACATGCTGGTTTCCGGCCCTGCCGAATTTTCCTTGCGGCGCTTTCCCAAAATGGCAAAAACGGGGTAGCGGGCCACTGCCTTGAATCACTAGTTTAGACTCTTACTGGCCACCTGAATGTATCTCAAATTAACAAAGTGATATTAGCCCACCATTATATACATCCAAAATGTGAATCCAAGGTATTTCAGCACTGTAAGTATTTGTCTTGAAGCCAAGGCTGAAGGGTGAAATCGGAGTGTGGATTGAATGGGGCGCTCTACGAAGCACAGACAGAATTTTTGCTGGAAAAGAGGGTACATGTGGCTACATGCGATGTAATGACATATAATCATTGGCATAGTACAGCCTCCACACGCCAATAACCCCTCCAAAAAAGCTCGTCTATGCGCGCTAATGAAATTCGTAGGTTTTGACATGTACCCCGTCGTGACCATGAAGTCGACCCGATGAAAACCCATCGTTGGGGAAAGGGACATTACTGTATATTTAAAATACACTAACAAAGTTCTAGGGCCATAGTGTCCACGGGGAGGTCATTATAGCAGTTGTCGCAGTGGACTACTGGAGATCAAATAGAGGTCTTTCGCGAGGTTCTAGGAGACGAGACAGAACAGTGTTGATATATACGATGGGCATATGCCATTCCCCCACATCAGGCGATGAGAACGAGCCCCAGACCTTGTGAATCGGTGGAGAATCGGTGGAGAAACAGGTAAGAAAAAACGTGAAGCACTGTTCGGAAATAAGAAATGATGTTTACACGCCGACATCACCCATCAAAACCTCGCTCAATACCGGGTGGCTGTGCTCACTGGCGGCAACGCGGCACATTGATCGGAGTTTGAATCCCTTGCTCTCATATTCTCCTGCGCGACATGTTTTCCACAAGGATGTTTTATTTGAGTTGACTATGGCTATGTCTCACTAGGCCTCACTCATCGCCCTTGGATCACAAACACTGTCCCCAATGCACACTGACGTTTTCTCACATAGGGGCTAATATGTGTATGGATGTCAAGAGAAGGAAGAGCTAAAACTGATTAATAAATAATTAGACGACCTGCTGTTGTTGGCTGGATGTAGCCACATATAATAGCTGCTCATGTCTGAGCTCTAACCCCCGCCATCATGTCAGACGAACATAGGATGACTCCAAAAAAATCAAATTTAATTGGGGTACTTTTATACTATTATTCTAAGCCAGTAATTGCCCAAGATTCAGCCCAAATATCCACAAGGGAGCACTTTCGGCGGTGTGGACATATGTTTGCCCATGTCGTGCCGTAGATCAGCATCTCCCAAATTATGATCTCGATCACACCGCCAGTGTACCGGTGTCCCGTTAATCTGAACTCCCAAATGCACTCGCACTGCTTTTGATCGCCGCCGTAACTTGCCTCCAAATTTGACGTACAGAGTCCTCATAGGTCGTGTACCATGCCACAGGTCCCTGCTGTATTATGCAAATAGCCCACTAGCTAGACTGGCCCACTAGGCAGTCGCTGATAATATGTGCGGCGTTTCGGACCGTCTCACCGAGTCGATGGGAGTTTCAACATTGAACATACATGTGGAAATTCAACAGCAACCCAGGTTCCGAGGAACTCGGTCATTGCGGCCACATTTCTATGACGAGAAGTAAAGTTATTCCTGCCAGTGAATGAGCTGGAAAACTCAACGCACCTTCGGAGTCCGTGAAGGTCAGAAGAGGCGGCGTCTGAGATGCACCTGGTGGGGGAGCCGATCAAATTCAGTAACTATAGCAGCGAAAGTTGAAGCGGCGAATGGTACGGCTCTCAAGCCGGGGATCCATGCCTCGACTGGGAGAAGACACGAGGTCATTGGGATTTGGCCAAGACTTGGATCATCTTTATTTGGTCTCAACCCTTGCCAAGCCGCGGATTATTGATTAATATTCTAAGGACGCAGTGCTCCCTAGTTGTAAACCGGAAGCGAAAGCGCGCAATCCAAGCATTGGATTAGTCAGTCACGCTGTCGCTGCAGTACATGTGGCCCTTTATATTAGAGTGTTGCAGATATGTCCTCTTTTATCCCAACTCGGGCCTCAACTTCGTCCCCAATTCAAGACTCAACCTGATATGTTTTTATCCCGGGATGCAGACCGGCTGCCCCAAATATGTTTGAGGAAGTTAGGACTTGAAGCACCACGACTCGACATCCAACTTCGCTCGAAATATTTCGAGTTCCAATTTCGAGCGAAGTTGGGGCCGAAGTTGGATCTCAAATTGGGATGTCGGAAACACCCTAATATGACGCGTGCAAATGCGCAATTTGGCCAATTCTTGGCTGTTTTAAAGCACATTGGGGCAGAATGGGACCCATGCATTTTATCTTCACCCTCCTGATGTCATACCATTTTCCCCTGAAATCTCAAAGATTTCAAGCTGAAACATGTAATTGGACCGATGTATCATGTTGAATCTTCGAATGTTCACCTTGGATGGTTGGGTCAGACAATCCAAGTGCACATGCAGCCCGAATTACTACTTCACAAATTATAATCATATTTTGTAAGTGAAGCAGAACCTCCCGGAATCTATTGTAATGGATTCTCCAACAAGTTGAACAAGTGGGGTGCAAGTTCAGTGAGTGACCTGTTGATCAAGCTAAGCACAATTAGAGCAGCATTTAATTTTTCCAGTGACCATGCAAATCTAAATTTTCCTTCACGCTTCACAAAGACAACGAGAACATAAGTTTTGAGGCAAAAATATATGCCTGCCCTCATGTCCTCCCGTATATATTTCGTTGCTATACGAGGTATAATAATCCAGAGTCATTGGACTCATTGCAGGAGGAACAGTAGCACCATAGGGGTTCTTGGCTCTGGCACAGGCATTACCTCCAGTTCAGATTCTTGTGTTACCCGATGTAAAAAGATTTGAATATTGCGATGCAGACTTGTGTTACAAATATATATTATTTATGTCCCAATTCAACTCCCTCGTGTGTAGAGTCTGGCTTTCCTCGCCTTGTACTGAGTAATATTGTCGAGGATTGTGAGTAGCGTTTGAGTATCATCTGCATAAGTCTCTTCCTGGGCCAGCTGCTGAAGCTCCTCAAATACATCCATGTCTGCAAGAGCTGCGACACCATCGGGCCATCGACTAATTGCATGGAGTGCATTGATTGCGTCCCACTCGTCCCACCTGCGACACGGGGTTTCAACATCAAGTTGTCTACAAGATAGTATGTGTCTGATCCAATGACTCACCCTGCGAGTACCACAAGCTGCTTCAATATATTCAACTCCAAAATGGCTGGCACAATGGGCTCATGGCCAGCTAGCTCTTCCACAAGCCAGCAGGTGACAAATGGACGGGATTTGAGTAATTTCAAGATGTGGTCCAGCACCTTTGCATCGACCATAGCCTGTGCTCCCTCCAACCAATGTGCAATCCCAGCTAATGTGTGCAGGGTGTTCCAAACAACCCAATCATCTCGGTCACTGACATGCAATGAAAATCTGTGTTAAAAAGGATATGTACCACACTCACTCTAGGAGAGCTACAAGTCGCTCACAGATTCTCATCTCCACGATGGGTGGTATGGCGAACTCGTGCTGTGCCAGGCTGTCTAATAATTTGCACGATGAAGTCCTTGTCCCAGGGTCTGGTGACCCAAGCATTTCCCAGACGTAATGGAAAACAGGTGAATCCACCAGGGCTTGCACATTATCCTTAGATTCATAAACTCTACTGCTGAAGTGCCGGAGAATGGCGACCTTTGTCTCCCACGAGACAAAGTCCCACCTGGAGCAGCAAGATCACATTGGCCAATCAGCTCAAACAATAAAATATCAACACTAACGGAAGATAAGACCAGTATATCTCCAATATCTCTGTGGAAAGCGGACTGTCTTTGTTCTTCCTGATGAAGTTCAATGCCTGGCGGTGATACATGAACTTCATCAGTGGCTTTGCCACCGCATGAAGGTTGATCGTCGGTCCGTATCGGAGTAACGAATTGCTATCCGTCCACCAACTCTGTACACTGGCAAGGGTGTTTTGTCGAGTCAAGTGCGGCATGGGGGGAGGAGAGAGAGGGAAGGCTGTAGAGCCTCGTGCCATTTTGCATGCTGTGCAAATGTGACTTATGATTGATGTGATTTATTAATTTTGAACTGATGCCCGTGCCGGAATGCGGGCCGATAGAAAGACTTCGACGTTGGCGGTACATAATTATTTAATTTCAAAGGTGGAACCCGGTTTGCTGGGGATTTATTATAATATTACATGTATTTTGTAGAGGAACCATACTTAAATAAATAAGGTCTTCGCCTGCGGCGGCGGGTTCAGATTTCAGAGCTGTTAGTGTCGGGATTTGTTATAATTTATTTCGTGGAGGAACCGTAAGAAGATCTTTGCCTGCGGATTCATATCTCAGAGCTACCGGTCGATTATTTTTCGGGAGATTTTTGGGGGGTTTAAAAAATTTATGGCTGAATTTTGGCGAATATTCAACAGCTACTGGTCCAGTGAGTTGATAGGGGCTCCAGCTGAGAAAGGATTAATAGGAGGCAGATGTGTACCATGTCCAAGTCCGAGTTATCCATTTTCGTCCAAGTCCGAGATGATCGGGTTGGGAATGGAGCTGCGGTTGTGTGAAAGAAGAAGTGTGTTTACGAAATGGCACAGCGTTGGGTACCGGTATGGGCAGAGTCCGCAGATGGGCGAGGGAATGCGTCAGAGGTTGGCAAGGCGATGTTGGATATTAATGGCGGACTTGGAGAGAATTTGGATTTGGTGCTAACCAGTGACTCGGAGGAGGTCGAGCGTACGACTCGTTTGTTTTGAAAGGTAAACATGTTTTGAGTCTTGAAGCCCGTCGATAAGCCAGAGACGTATGTGGATGACATTGGGTGGCCCCCTGCCTCAGAAATAAATTTGTAGCAGCCAAGTGGTGTATATTATTAGGTCCGAGACTCCAAGTTTAGGGAGACTCAAGAGCAATATTTTAATAAGACCGGTGGGCTGGGGTAGCGCAGCAGGGCAAGTGAGAGAGAAGGAAGAGACCAGAGGGAAGAGATTGGTATCTCGGAATTGAACATCATGACTCGGACTGTCGCAGAGATGAGACATGGACGAGAGGTTCATTATCAGTATCTGAGACTGTTTCAAGTGGGATATTGGTAACTGTATTGGGCCGATGAGACTTACATTTGATGGTAGAGAAAAGTGTACTCTGCGAGCGTGTTGAAACATTGAGATGGACATGAAGGATTGAAAGGAGTTACTTTGTGACAAGATTTTCCGAGTGACGTCTGTGGAGTTTGCCGGTATTATTGTAGATTGCCGCTTGTCTCTGTTGTCCTCACGTCTTACTTCTTTCGTCCGAGTCTTGCCTTGGATGGATCGACCGCTGGGCCCCCGCCAGCTGCCCGGCCCCGAGCGCCACATCGCCTACGAAGACATCTTCGGCCGCCGCCCCGCCCCCGCCCCGGCCCGTCCCCGCAACCGCCCCAAAGACCCTACGCTGCCTACCCAAATCCACATCCACAAGGATACCACCCACACCCGAATCAATACCAGCGCCCGCCCGCGCCACCGTACCATCCCCATCCGCACCCGCATGCATACCTCCCGCACCCACAGCAGCAGCAGCAGTATGCACCGCAATACAGCGGCTATCCAGGCAGAGCGGCAGCCGAGTATCCGAACGCCGAGCCTCTGCCCTTCATACCAGCCTGGCATCCCCGCGCCTGCGCCCGACCGACCCACGGACGCGCAGGGGCTGACACCCGCGCAGGCGTATCAGGCACAGGTTGCGATGTTCCAGCAGGGGCAGCAGCAGTGGATGCGCTCGCCTGTGCCGCCACCACCGCATTCGCATTCGTCTCTGCAATCGGGTCCACCCACGCTGAGTCTGGCTATTGGAGGCCGGGAGTGGCTGGGTATTAATTTTAACTTTGAGAGTCCGACGGGCGGGGAGATTGGTGGGGGACCGGGTGGGAGGGCGGGTGCAGTGGGGAATGGGATCGGGGAGGACAATGAGGAGAGCGAGTTGCCTTGGGCGAGATGTGAGTGTCTCTCCTGCGTTATTTTCTTTCTTTTTCTCTCTTTTCTCCGCGTTTTTTCCTGCTTTTTCTCTCTTCTCTCTGCTTGGATGGGCCTGCTGTCCATCCTATCTACTACGACTGGATGGATATTGGCAGATGTGCGTACGTCGCGACGGCGCATCAGCATATCAATTACATTGGGTGTCTCGAGCTCTTCTTGGCCACACCTACGCTCTCTTTGCGGCTCGACGACTATGCTGCGTCCAGCCATGCACCACCCACCCACCGACGTCATTCATCGCTTCATTCATCTCGCTTCGCCTTGTGCAAGGGGAAGCGAGGTCGGCTAGTCAAGGGTGTAGGCATCGTGGCGCTGGCTGTATATGCACTGTGGGCGAGTGATGCGTGCTTCGAAGCTCGAGGCGCAACGGGTTCGAAGCCCGAGAATGGCGCGAGCTTCGTGAGAGGCGAGACGAGGCGCTGGAGGGGGACGAGTGGCGTGTAGCTCAGTTCATTTCGCACGACGTGTGGAATGGAGTACTTGCTCGCGGCGGCGTCGTATTTTCGAGGACGCAAGACGTATGTAGGCAGGACGGGAGCGTGTATGTTCTACAATCCGAGGCGCTCAATTGGGGACGAGCTTACGGTCGGCCGGATGGTCGCGGTTGATTTTGACTTTTTGATTTTGATTTCTGATCGGTGATGTCACGATCAAGTAACCCAGCGCATCGAACTTGAACCACTCCCAATGTTGTGGGACTGTGTGGGCGGCGCAGGCGACCCATGAGGCACCTTTTCTCGGTCTTATTGGCCCATCAATGCATAATCACAACAGATACGGCAATTTCGGCATCTCCGAGCAGCCCGATAGCGCATCTGGACTGGGAAACCACATTGAATAGTTGTTTGTGCACAGGCCAAGCTATGAATCATTGTATGAATGCGGCATATAAGCTACAACGTCAACAGGTATTTAAGCCGCAGTGGCCAAGCTCATGTGCAAGCCTGCAATAAAAACAGGCAAAGAGAATGATGAACCATTCGTAAATCGCGGGACACGTAGTCATGCTTAATCTTGTAACATTGGATAGAGATGCCTAATATGGTTGATGAACTTGTCTCAAGGAAAGAATTTGGCTTGGGCTCCTTGTCTTGTGAAATAAATGACGAAGCGGTTTTCCAGATTTGGACATCTCTTGCTAATGCATAGGTATTATCACTGGTATTTTGACTGTCATGTTACAAGAAAACAGGCTACACTCTTAGATATAACCATTTCACACTTGGGATAAATCTCGCTCAATGAGATCCGCACTGGGAAATGCATGAAAATGAAGTCAAGTTGACTTCCCGATTTGGACAACTTTCGCTATTGCGTGGTTTATCACTCGTATTTTGACTGTCGTGTACAAGTAAACAGGCTAGACTGTTATATATGACCATTTTACACTTGAAGAATTCATCTTCTCGGGAACTTTAACACACAATCAGTAAGAATTCACCAGAAAAGGCACAACAGCTGACCTAGTATGTAGGGTGGACGACCCCAGCAGTACAAACCTCCCTGTATTTCTTTGTGAAGCTGAGAATCGTCAAAGACAATAATCTAGGGTAAGTAGATGTGTTCACAATATTTCTGAATAGTCTCAAAACCCTCGTATTTTGATTCGAGGTCAGGTGCAACTCTAAGAAAGCACCAGTTTGCCACACAGAACATTGTTTGAATTCTACATGATTCAGATACTAGATAATTCTTTGGCGAACTAATGGTGCCATTGCATTGAAAATAGCCCAGCCTGATAACGCCTCGAGCTTGGGGCACCCCAGTTGAATGTACACTTCGCTGGCAAGTGCATCAAATTCGTCTGACACCCAGCGGTAGGCTTCCTCACGAGAGGTGTCGATCAAGGTACGAAGCTCGTCAATAGCCTCTTGAGCAACAGGAATTGCGAGATTTTCCAATCCATAATCGCCGGGCATGTCAAATACGACATTGGGGGCAACTCCCGAGGGCAGAATGCGACCGCGCTGTTTCCGTGTCTTCTTGTTATTGAAATAGTCGACAAACTCATCCAGGCCAATCTGAACAATTTTCGGCCAAAGCCATCGAAATAACTCCCTGAATATGAACAGTGAGTGAATGTGTTTCCGACAAAGTGAAGAAATAGAATGACATACCTGTGAACAACATCTCCCGGAATGAGATGGATTCGGCCCTCCTCAAGTATGTCCCGCATCGAGCGACTGTTGAACTTGCGATCATACGACCAGGTGGACTCAATGGGAATATTGCTAGTGCTTTTCACAGCGACAACCGGCTTCCATTCTTCAGCAGAGAGGTCTGGAGCAAAGACTTCCCTGAAACCGATGCTCAGTGGGGCGTTAAATGTTAGGCAGCGGGATAGACACACCTCAAAGTAGTCTGAAATGCGGCTAACCAACCCAGCTCGCTACCGCCATCGAAGGTAACCTGCACTGAGATGGCTTTCAAAGATATTAATACAAAAACAACGAGAAAAATGGCCCACATACCTCCATATTTCGACACCATGTCCAAAAAAACATGTCCAATGGTGTCGCTCAAGCGCGAATTTGGGACGACCACTAGCCAGAGTACCTTTCCGACGTGGTCTCGCATCCCATATGTGTCGATTCCGATTCCCGAACCCATTTGAAGAGCCTTTTCGCCGAGTTTCTCGTGACCATCAGTATGAATCTCTTGAAAGATACCAATGGCGTTGAGAGCAGAGCGTTGCTTAGGCCCCTTGCCTCTTCCTGGCATGCGCATATCGGAGGGACGCTGGCCAACCAAGCCCTTCATTGTTGAACGGACAAAGGCACTGCAAAATAATTGTGAGTTTGGAGGATCAAGCAACAGAGATTATGAAGATGTACCGAGGCACTGTGAGATTCAACCTCAACGACGCTATTTTTTTAACGGTATCCGGCCCCTGGCTTTGATGAACATCGCGTGCAATGATGTCAGCGATAGCAGATGTCGCTTCTTCCACTGCCTTGAACTTGCGTGCAGTCGGAACACGAAATTGCCGATTGAGGGCCTTGAGCTTTGTTAAACTGCCCAATACCCAATATGTCAGTGGAGCTTGAGAAAAAACAAGACAACGGAAAACACATACCCAATAGTAATTTGATGATCTCGTTCAAGGTATCGAAGCCTCAAGTCCAAACGTAGAGATCGGCGGGCGTATTCAAACAGAATTTCCCTGAGTTCGGTGTCAGGCGGGACTGAGATCCATAGTCAGTGTCACAGCAGAGTAGACCATTGGAATGCACCGTACAGACACCGTTGTCAGTGCCGTTACTCCCTGTTGGATTGACCATGCCAGCACAGTCCTTAGACGGGAGGTTTTATACAGAACGGTTGGGAAGACCTAATGCGGAAGTCAATTCAACCGTGAGAGAATCCACTGAAATTGACTCATTTCGCTTCAACTCATTACGAGTCACACGCAGCAAGCAATTGTTCTCTTCGATCCGATCAAAGCCATTTATCCGTGACTCGGTGGACACAACAATAGACACAATTGGTCGATTATTTGGCTGGGAAAAGTCGGAGTCAGCTGCAAGAGCTTGCAGGCAACTTCTTCGCATGCAACATTGATCTCTTTTGTCGTAATTTTGGAGGTAGGGGAATTTATCACCTCAATTCCCATGCAATATTGGTTGATATTCACTTTCTTTGTAAACTGGGCGCCGGGGTGGACATCGGTTATGGCCCAAACACGAGTCAAGGTAGCCTCGATCGGAGGCAGCGATCAGCAATGCTGAGTATTTAAACTGTGCCTTCAACCAGAAGAAGATTGTGGCCTCCTCTGTCGCACTCGATGGCAGAAGGTGAAGGTGCTTCTAACCTCGTTCAATCTTGCACTGGAGAAAATACATGTCTCGGCCTTTTCGAACACAAGACCGCTCCTGGACGCTGCCATAAATGTGCCATCCTCGCAAATTCACCGGAAACGGAGCATACCCGAATTTTGGTAAGTTTCATTCACAATAGGTTGAGCACATTGAATTCTGATTTCCATACAGGCTATTCCTCAGTGCTCCGGCTGCGGAGTTATTTCACAACGGCTCACCACGGAATATTGTGGGCTCTGTGCCAATAAAATTCGTAATTTTTGCTTCATTCAAGTTCCGTCCACACACTCATTCGCTACAGAGAAACACCTTGATAATCGAGCACCATCCTCTGCCTCGCCCGCTACAGTCCTCCCGGCCACAATCTTGTCGCTTTCTCAAGGTATTCACGAATTTCGTCTATTGGGAATTGACTCAAGTGTTGTGTAGGTCAAAGTGTTTCCGCGTCACTTCGAAATCTTGGCCAGTATAATCGCAATAATTGGAAGGATGCCGCCCATATCAACGAGTCCGGCATTCGAACACAACAATCTACAGTTCCTATCACTGGTGCCAATATGGCTACTCTTCGAAGCAGCAATCTCGCTACCAACGAATGCTATGTCTTCATTCTGGAGCCATTTGTGCGAACAAAACCTTGCACGTTCTTGTCCACCTTTGAGGTTATTCGCGAGTCTACCACAAGATTTTCCGGTTTGTTTCTTCGTCGCACTTGCCCTCAATATTCAGAGGCTCACATTGTTCAGATATTGTGTCCAATGGAATCTCGAGTTTAAATTCGAGTTGGGAACAGGACTGTGAAGCCAGCCTTGCCCGGTATGTCCTAGGTTTGACTCGGTTCATTATTCCTTCAACTGAGAGACATGTGAAACAGATCTGACTTTCGTTTTACCCGAATGAACAATGTTCACATTGAAATTGAGCCGCAAGCACTCTTCAAAGATGTGTTGCAACTCATCCTCAAGGACAGTGGTCAGAATCTCGATAAAACAGCACCACCCAAGTTTCGCAGCCGCAAATTTCCGATTGTCTACATCGAGGCCCACATTGAATTGGCAAAGGTATAGTTTTGTTTTCCGTGCCAAATGTGTGCCGATTCATAATTTAGTTCGAAAATCGTACCGGAGTTCGCGCACCTGATGCACTGTCGAAGCCCCAGAAGCGGGGGCGGAATACGAGCTTCCTTGCCAGTGGCTCTGCACTCAAGCGTTCATGCCTCGGTATGTTATACCATATGTGTGCAAAGTATCTGAGTGCAAATAATATTACAGCAACTGGCTCACGCTCCCTGAAGTCTTCTTTTGCCTTGCACGCACCTATGGCCAACGCCACGACAGTTACACTGTTTTTCGGGAACCATATTACTGATCCAACCAATGCAGTCCAGTCGATTACTTGGTCCCCCGATGCCGAGGAGCTGTCAGGCTCAGTCATGATCGAAAATATACACAGCGGCAAGGGGAAGTCGAAATTTGTGTTCAAGGTTCGTTCTTTCCCTTCTCCTTTTATATGGTCTGAATTTTTCCTCGGTGAGGTCACCTACAACAAACTGAGCTACGTGGCCAAGCGCTGCTATACACTCGGAAACGGAACAACAGTTTCTATCATTGCCAACCGAGACGAACTCATCCGGGAGGCGATAACCTTGGGGCGAGCAAAATTCTTCCTTGACAATTTCAGGGGGAATGTGAGTCTGAGGAGATCGACATCTCTGGTTAGTTTCAAGTCTCATTCGCATGTTGTGGCGGTGGTTCTGACCGAAATAATTCCAAGATTTCGAAGTCACTGATTTCCTTGTTGCTCGTGAGGGTGTGATTGCCAAGGATGCATCAGAGACACCATCCTTCATTCCGTCTCCTGCATCTGGGATCAAACTCTCTGACTATCAAGCGCTTTCGGACGACCAAAGGGATGAAATCGTCATGGATAACAAGATCATATCCTCTGTTGCCTGGCTGCTTGAGCGTGAACGGAGCAACATTCACTTTCGGAAGTACTCCGGCACACTTGAACATCCTCACCACACTGACAAGCAAGGGGCGACCATTAATGCCTTTCAGCACTTCACGTACCTGAACTCTAACAAAACCCTCATATTGGCCGACATTCAGAGTACTTCGGGTTTTGCGGTTCATATCCTGCTCAAACTGCCGTGTAGGTTCCGAGAGCCATAATCCATCAAACAAAGCGGGAATTCTGTTTGATCTAATGTCGCATACACAATCCGGGTGAGCTCTATATAGTCATCATTCACCCTATCTAACCGTTGTTGAATTTCCAGTGATAGCGGCGCTGGGGATCACGGTGAAGATGGAATTGAGAGCTTTGTGGTTCAACACAAGTGCGGCCAGAGATGTATTCAGATGGGGCTTGAGAAATTGGGAGAGACGGAGGAGGAGGAAGATTAAATTCATATTGATATTGCTGAGCTCGATGTACATTGAGCTTCGGTGTACCCCGCTCAAAGCAAGTTGGACTTGTATGCCTAATGGGAACAGTGATCAGTGTTCTCGGACAAGCGACCTTTGGGCCGTATTTCACAAGCGATTTCAGCTTTTAATCTGAGGATAATACAACAAGCAATACTAGTGTAATAAACGACTACATACACCGATTTAGGTACATACTGGACTGGGTGAAGCATGGGGTTACTTGAACGTGACATCACCGATCAGAAATCAAAATCAAAAAGTCAAAATCAACCGCGACCATCCGGCCGACCGTAGTTTCCTGTTCGGGCGGAGGCCATTCTCTTCTGTTTTTCTCGTCTGCTTTATTTTGGTTTTGGTTTTTCTTCATTTGCGCGGGGGCGTATTCTTACTTGCGACCTCGCTGCCCCTCGCGCACCCGTACCCGTACCGTCTACCCCACTGCCTTTCTGCTTTGGATCTTTCCTAAGCTTGGGGTTGGCTGCTGGCTTGGCAGGGATGGGACGGGATGGGAGGAGGACGTCTCCCGCGAGGGCGGGGTGATATGCATCTCCGGCCCTCGGTTCTCCCAATCTGCCTCTCCCAATCTGCCTCTCCGACTCTTGTTGTGTCTCGCGAGTCCGTCCCGGAGGCGTGGATATACCGGTGGAAAAGGGAAACAGAGGTGCGGATGAGATGGGACGCAGGCACGGGTGCAGTCCCCCACGTGGGTGTTCCGGCGTCCGGTGCAAGGGGCATGTCGTATGTGCAAGAGGGATTGGCGTGCTGGCGTAGTACATATCCAAATGCAGTAATCCAAAAGAATTAATATCTAACTTGTGCAAAATCCCCTCGCGTGTGCTCATTTCTCATCCGTTCGTCCTCGGAGCCTCCGGAAATGAAACCGACATATATTTAGTGCTGGACTACCTCTAAAGAACGACAAAAATTGAGCAGGAATTGAATGATTTCGAGCTACCGAACCGGAGGGTGGCTTGATGGGGATCATCGCAGTGCATTAAAACTTTTTTCAGCCAGTTCCAAAAGCATTTTTGAATATTCTAATGGTAAGACCCATAGCTTTCATTTGAACTACTTCCGAAGGCAAACAGGTCTTGAGCCCAAGAGGTGTTTTTCCCTTTCAAGATATTTTGCAATGAAAAATTAGTCGTACATACTTGTTCGACGCGTACCTTCAAAGCCAGTGATTGTTGGATGCGGGGAATTTGAGGCACGCTTGGATATGGAGGCGGAATTTTTGTGGTCTGCTTAAGCAATGGGAGCAATAACGTTACGTCGGATGAGTGCACATTAATGCTAGCGTTGAGGATGGCGACGTCCCAATGCTCAAACATTGTGTTGCCAACTTCAACTTCAAGTCCTCTCTACAAACCACTTCACGCTAAAATCTGGTATATAAAGCTCCCATACTTCCAACAATCCTGTGAACCTCGTTTCTGCGATGATGTTGTCTTGGTTGCGTTCCCTTTCTTGATGCCACGGACAGCGAGACTAAGATGTGCTATTCATTTGGGCGAGATATATCGCATAGAGCCCAGTCACCACGAATGTACGGCCCGTCCGAGTCAGGCCGGCATGCACACACAGTTTCCAAAAGAATTGGTCTAACAACAAAACTAGAGAGGAGAAACTTGAGCTGCCCCAGTACTTCCATTGCTACACGAGGAGAGTGAGAGAGCGGGGAGAAGCGGTTAAAACCAACAATGGGCTTCCAATGGCGAGTGTGGCAAGAAAGTTGTTGCATGTGCGGCGATCGGGACCGTCTCGCGGAGTCAATGGGAGTTTCAACATTGAACATACATGGGGATTGAGGAACTAAGTGCTTCAGTGCCTCATTCCTCATTGCGGCCACATTTCTAGATGCACCTGGAGGCAGGGGAGGAAGATCTCGTTGTGGAACTTAAAATTCAGCAAAGGTAACAGAAAAATCCTAGGAGCCGAGTGGAGTGCCATTGCGCAGATTTGGAACATAATTTTTATGCCGGTGAGTTGAAGCAAGAAATAGTCGCCGTTACCTGAAAGAATTCATGGAGTGGGGTTTTTAATAAATTCAAGCAGTGCATGGCACGGTTTTAGGCCCAGGATTCATGGCTTCAAGTAGGAGATATCCCGGATGACTATTAGGAGAAGACACGAGGCCCTTGAGACTGGATTCTTTTTATTTGACCTTAACCCTTGCGAATTAATATTCCAAAGCTCCTGGCAAGGCGGTCAAGTCGCGTCAAGCTGGGCCCACCATGCATGGGCCGACATAGCAGTGAGTATCTGCGATTTCGACTTACGTTTGCCTCAACTTCAAGTCCCCGATGTTAAATTACAATTGCCAGCAAAGTGGGGTTACTGGAGGTTGCTCACTGTCTGCCCCGTGTTTTGCCCTAATGTGTGGCTCTAAGGGCTTCGTGGTCTTAAATTTGGATAGCCACCCAGATTCTAGCTACATGTTTTGCCTGTAAACCGGTTGTTCCAATTGTGGGACCGTGCCAGTATAATTTATCCTCCTCCTCCTCCTGGCAAGTGGCCTTCGAACTGTCTCCATTTCTGATGCCCTCAACAATGAAATGGTTGTCAACCTCAAAAAATGTATAAAGCAGCTAAACACCTCGAAATAGAGGGAGATTACCCGAATTCGATATCACCACTTGGGCTGGTTTCAGTACACCCAAAAGACTAAGAATCGGCAGTCTATGCGGAGCACAAATCCGAAATATACCATCTTCTCGGCCTTCCAGAAATTATTGTATTGCTCCGAACCTGGAATATTAGTGTTAAAGGCCTGCATTCCGATAGCACCTTGGAGATCTGGTTCTTCCAATTTATGGCCTGGGACAATTCTATCATGCATTTGCCCACTCTCAATAAGCGAGCAGGGAAGGTCTGTGCAAGTTCGGTTCAACTTGAACTACCTGGGTCAAACTTGCTCGGTGGGGTTGTTGGCTCTGGTTATGGTCGGCGGATTGGTCGCGGTTGGATTTTGATTTGATCTGGCCGCCCATTGTCCTTCGGGTCCGGACATCCGGTGCCATTACGTCACAGCCAGTTCCTACTTCCACTAGTCCTTACCACCCACCCTCATACTGACCTCTTCATCCCTTCAAATATCTCAAAGACAACAATGGTTTCCAGATGTTCTACGTGTCATCCGTGGCGTGAGCCGGTCGGACCGCCTGGATGTGGTTGTGACCTCAGGGTGCACAAGCTTATGCCTCGCAGACCGGCGGTAATCTAATAATGGGAGGGCAGTAAACTGTAATTTTTGCAATCGGTATATAAATCTAATAATGTTTTGGTGATTCTGATAACAATGTGAGTATCAGGTTGTGCGTGCTAACTGAAGCCAAAATGTCCAGGGCCATATACACACACACAATTTACGAACACAAATCAGAACGAAGAACTGGTACAAGTGAGGACCACAGCCAATGTCCGTGAATTTGATGCCCAAAAACGTGTGAAGTGTGAATGACGCGAACAGTAAATGACGCGAACAGTCACAACTGTGACAGACGCGTTCAAGCACGAATTCACGCGCAAACGTAGTGCACTCGTGTGACAAGGTTTTTGTCAGCACTGCACAGCAAGAATTAATTGTGGGAGCTAAACGAATTGACGAAGCCATCAGCAGTGCAAGACTTTGGTTTCGACCAAAGCCTCCGAAAATTCCATTGACTGGCACGCCGATTTAGGCAAGTCCAAGAATGAAGTGTTGTTGTGCTGGTGGCATAACATAAACAACGGACTTTCTCTCTTCCATCTTCCATCTTCCCTCCTACCTCTTGCTTACTATGGCTGACAGTAACCTCTGCCGCAACGACCGGCCTGGTGATGGCTGCAATGGAGACTTTCCTAACAAAACCACGCCTGGACTCTGTCCAAAATGTCAAGCTCTTGACACTGCGGCAACTCAAGACCACAAGGATAAAATACAGGTCTGCCTATTCTATCTACATTGGCTGTAACTCATTTTTTTGCAGAGTATTCCTCAATGTCTGGAGTGTGGTGCCCTTGGCCAGTACATCAAAAATGAGAAATGTACAGGTTGTCTGCGCAAAGGTACATAAGAATTACACCCGAGCTATGATGCCACTGAAGTATATTACAGAGAAGGCTCAAGTTGCGGAGCAGAACGCATCACAGGCCAAGAACACTGCGATTGTTGCTCGCCCTGGTGCCTGGGCAGCGCGCATGCAACCACCCCCAAATGGCGGCCAAACAAGGTATGCTTGTTTCTCTCCTTGTTTTTTTTAAAATTTTTAATGTCCCGTTCAGTTCGTCGTCTTCGCAAACGATCATCAAACGGTCACCTCAAGTTAGATATATTACAATATGCATTGAAGCATTCAACCTACGGACCCTCAAAGCTGTGGGATGGCTCGGCTCTAACTCCCGAGCATTCCCGGACTACACAATGTTTGGAGGTATGTGATATGACCGTTAATATTAGTTGGTTCTAACTTTTTTCAGACGCCATCATGGAGCTCATTCAAGCCTACAACGCAAGCTTTGATACTCGCTCTCAGGTTAGCCTGGTCCGGTAAGTATTGTTTTTTCTTCTTTTCGTGAGCTGTACATTGATACAGTCCTAGCCGCGATGTGATTATTCGATGGCATGGGAATTTAGGCTTCCACCGTAATAGCGATTGCGGGACTATTGGAGAATTTTATAACATCCATCTCCAACTCCACAACAGTGAGACGTTCTTGCGCATGCCCACAAAATTCAAAGCCGCTACACAACCTGCGGTTGCGCTTGCGCTGTTCGTTGATCCTGTGAAAGTGAGTATCTTGTGTTATTTCTTCTGGAACTATCTGAATGCCCTACGACCAGTTCAAGGAAAATCATCAAATGGAGCCGCCTACACTGGACGACAAGGCACCAAAGGCAAAGCAGACCAAGCGCCGCATTTCGGACTCATATGATGAACCAGACCCAAAGCGTCACGGTGAGTGTTTTATTTTACTCCATGTCAATCTAAGTAATTTTCGCAGCCCCTTCCAGACCTTTGACTTCCTCTTACCAGCCTATGAGCAAGGTCGTTGCAGCTGCCCCCCCTTCCTGTTCTGTCACCTTGGTCTTGACGGGCTTGAAGCATGTCGATGGCACCCAGATCTTTCCTTGGGACGGCGCAAATAAGATTACTGTCCACCTCTACAACGACCCAATGACAGTGGGAAAGGACAAGGCAGTGTACAAAGTACGAGCATTCACTACAATCGCATTAATGCTGTTCTTAACCATCTTTCCTCGCAGATGGAATTTGATGGTGTTACCTATGTCGCCAAGCGTTGGCGGAATGCACCCACTAATGCACAAGAGTTTGGAGATTGTGATCGAAATTTCCGCCGCAACCTCCGACTGCTCCACCTTGTATCTGTCGCTTTGCAGCGCTTCTATGACTTGGCGGAGACTCATGATTTCGAGGATGAGATTCACAATTGTAAGTGCCACCGTCTGTCTTTTACGGTGTCTTATCCTAACCTTAATTACTTCAGTGTTTGAGGTCCAACCGACCTTCATTGCCGCCGAAGATGTGTCGAAGGCCCAGCCCTCGGTGGCATCTGGAGTATCGGCGGTTACGCTGGCGGAAGCGCTTGCCGAGGTTCAAAATGAGTCGGAGGCGAACTTTCCTCCTCGGATTTTGTGGCTCATCCAGCGCTGCAACGGTAAAACCCAGGATCGGTGGAATCTTATCAGGCCACAAAATGGGCCCAACAAAATTGACGCCACCTTGCATGCATTTACTCATTTCTTTTGGGAAAATTACGCCAACAAGGGGGCCGAGGTCTTGTCTCATTACCAAAGTGAGCAGCAGCTGTATCGATTCCGCAATTTTTGATTGACCGTACACTTTAGCCGCACCCGGGAAAATGGCGAACGGCCAATATGGAAAACTTATTTTTGACGCTCTTGAACAAAATGACCCAACGTATGCCGTTTCAGCCTTGTATTTTTCCATGTTATTCATTCATGCACAGTTTCGACCCACAAAGATATGCCGACGACGGTGCTGAAGCTGCGCAGACAGCCAAGGCTCTGCATCAATGCAACCTTGTATGCGGTTACTTTGGCCTGAAGTCTACGGTTGAAGGTGACGGGGAGCAATCAGACGTGGAGTCTGAAGAAACATAGAATGTATTGGAATTAATTATGCAAACCTGTCCTTTCATATTTCATACGACTGGACACGACAGAATTGAGAATGTTTACCATACAATATGCTTAAGATGTGTATTTTTTGTCATCCAAAGACACCACTTTCACGTTCTCCAGAAATGCTACATACTCGCGCTACAACGTACCTTCGTTGTCACCTACACCATCCTAACCATCCGCGCCTTCACCTACCGCCAAGCCCAATTTTCCTCCCCTCCACCCTCCCTGCGCTCACCTAATCGCCACTCGCATCGCTTGCGCGCACATTTCCCCACGCATCCGGTGGCAGCTACCTCCCCGCTTCGCACTCGCTGATTGCGCTGCGGGTGAGCCGTGCGGACAGAAAAGCAGACCAATCAAGTCTGAGCCCTCTTCTCCCTATGGACGCCAACAAAGACGCAGAGGACTAGGTGGCTGGGCGGGTGTCCTCTGCGCGCTCGCATTCCTCGGCTTTGCGACCGATGTGCGGGGGCCTTCTGTTCGGCGTGTGCCTGCTCTTCGCTTGCGGACTAGAATGCGGAGCGCACTCGCACCTGCTCCCAGTCCCGAGGGGTACAGATGCCACAGTCGGGCTTCTCGCGCACCTCGAAGCTAGAGTTGGATGGAGACAGAAAGGGTACACGGATGGGGATGCGAGATGCGGGAGGTAGAGAAGGGGAAGGTATGCAGCACGGGTGCGCGTCGACGTCATGCAAAATGGACAATGCACGCCCACACACCGAGGATGGCCATGGAGACAGAACCCGTGCATGCACATCTGCAAGTCGATGGAGGTGGAGGCGCGGGAGACACGCTGGTACGGCCGGGGGTGGGGGATGTAGTGCGGATGCGCGCTCGTGGCCGTCGATGGGGATGCAGGTGGCGGAGGTCGAGATGGAGAGGGATACGGAGCTGAACACGTTGGCAATCTCGATGCGCGCCTGTGCAGCTGATTGGTTTCGATGGAGGTCTCGCGGTCGTCTCCCTCTATAAGCATGCAAGCGCACATCGATGCAGGTGGAGGGGGGTGGAGGTGGAGTCGGAGCTGGAGAAACACGCGCAGATGAGATGGAGATGGGGACAGCGCCCACCCCTCTACAGCAACACACAGGTGCGCATGTATGCGCCCCCCACATCACGCCCGTGCCTGTGCCCGGGCACCTTAGTATGGGGGAGTGATATATCAATGGTCGCTGATTAGCGTAGGACCGCGATGTATCAAAACCTCTGACTTAGAGGCAGATTTGATATATCAGTGTAGGTACATTCTGGCTTTTACTGGGCAGCCATCAGGTCGTGCCGCCACTGTCCTCCACAACGAGCATGATTATCCGCTTTAGGCCAACATCGATCAAAATTTACCAAACAGTGATCAAAGTGCTCTCAACGTCGTCGCCGACGATGACGACAAAATGTTCGTCTAAATTCGCGAAAAAATTATATACTGCGGGGACATTATGTAGAATACACGTCGCTAAGTAACTACTCTAGACGAAGCTAACGAGGACATAAACAGGCAATTTCTCGCGAAATGTGTTGCTTGCGTTATTCCGTCGCCGTTCGAAATTCGGGTTCAAAACAGCGGACCCCGCAGGGAAATCTATAGCATATGTCCGTGTTCAGCCCACAGGCTAGACATAGGGCTAGCGAAGCCATAGACTCGACGTGAGCACTTAGTGGGGCACGGCGGCATGCCGCCTCTTAGCGCGCGCTGCGTTTCCGCGCCTCTGATGGGGCATCTGGGACACAGGATGTCCGCAGTTGAGCCGGCAAGTGAACCTCCGCTGGGGGCGTTCGCTCGCGCGCGGGGCAGTGCGCCAAAATGCAGCGTGAGAGGGCAGGCACCCGCTCCCGCGAACTCAGGCATGGGCGGGGAGAGCGTCCACGGAAGCACCTCCAGCCACGCACCAGGCCCGGTGCCGAGGGCAGTACTATTCGTCCAGATGCAGCCCCAGCTCGCGCAGCCAGTGGATCCGCAGCGTGGAGGGGGCTGCACAGCCGCAGGTAATGCTCTCCCGGGAGAGGGACAGCTGCCTCTTATGCACTCCTTCCAGCAGCGCTCCGAGCAACTGCAAGGTGGGAGCGGCGATAGGACGATAGTCGTTTGGGTAACGCTTCTCCGTGTGTTGCAGGCCCCGGGACATGACGCAACCCGTTAAGAAAGCATGCATCCTGCGCGCAGCATCCAGAGCATAGGCAGAAGACCGAAACCAAGCCTTGAGGATTACGTGCGTCTGGGTATTCGACCCCAGAAAACCGAGCGCGAGGAAGGATCTAGGTATATAAAGTCCATGGATGACATGAGAATGCATAACGGACGCACCAGATGGCGAATATGACCGTGTCCTTTCCTTCTTCATCTAGATTCAATTGGTGCACATTGCCGGCGCCATTATAGCATGAATACCACGGGATGGAGCGGAATGAACTTTGAAATTCTAACACCGGGCCTAGGATGGCCGACCTGCATATTTGAGCGAGAGTTGGCGAGTTGACAACTGAAGACGAACTGGGGATGCGGTAATCGGGAAAAGAGGTTTAACAGAAGTTCAGTCGGCCAAAAAACAGCGAGGAACTGTTCTATCCACTAGTGAAGCTCCAAGATCGTGTTTCTGGGCTTCTACAGTCAAGAGTTCTTGTGGATAGAGCACGTCGGCCGGCGATGTTGTCTGGTGAAAGCAGAAAGGTCACGTCGTAACGCTTTAGTCACACCGGTGATGGTATTCTCACGACTGTTCCTCAGAAAAAGTTCAGTCTCGTTGAGCGCTCTGAAGGATCTTAAAAATAATCTAAAATCAGAGAAATTCTAGATTGATCATTTCAACCATAGGTATGCACAATGGAGGGGAAATTGCTGTTTTTGTGAGAGTTGTGGAAATTGCCCAAAAGTACCCCACACAGAAAACGGCTCGAGGAAACCTCAAATTCATGAATCTGGAGGATCTAATATTATGGACGGGGCCTGGGAAGCCTTCCAACTCGGAGAATCAAGTCAGATTTCAAACCCTGGGCGAGGCCAACAAGTTATAACAATGTTTTCGAGCAAGTACGCCAAAACTCAAGTTCCCACGTAGAAAACCGACTCGATAGCAACCAAGAGTACACATTATCCGTGCTCTGCCATCATATTCGAGGTCTAGGAAGCTAGCCAACTCCGAAAATATGGTTGAGTATAAAACTGTATGTCAGAATAAGAAGTTGCACTGACGGTCTATGTCGATGGGTACGAACACAGTATAGAACGTAAGTGCCTTTCAACTTATTCTATGTTCAAAATTTCAAAATCTAAATTTCGGCCTAATTATGACTCAGTCAGCTTGAGAGACGTTAAAATATGCCTCGCACCGTCTTACCGCACTCTGGAAGCACCAGAACGGCTCAGGAGTCGAGGATTGATTTGTCATCAAAACAGGCTCAAGCGCCATTCAGCGGAATACGACCCTTCAAGAAAGATTTTGAATTGACAAAGTACATACTACACAACTACTGAACTTATATTACATGGGAAAAATATACAATCATCCTGTAAAAGAAAAGCTCGAGGCCTAAATGGATTTTCGAGGTGAAATAGGCAAAGGCAAGAAAACGATACCGTAAAACTGCGGACAGAGGAAACAAGGAATAGGTAGAGTAGAATTCGAGGAAAACAAAGACAAAAACGTTGGCGGCAGGAACAGTTGGCAAGAACTACCAGGGCGGACGTGCCGCTGCGGAACGGGCTGCGGGTTTCATCACCGGGTATATGCAATACTGCCTCGCCCTGTCGTGAAGACTGAAGGGGCTGCGAGGTGCAGAGTGCGTGCATGGGTGAGGCAGACTGACCACAGGGGCAACGATGCCAATGAGATGGCAGAGAGAGGACGCCTGGAACGAAGCAGCGAGGTGCCGGTGGCAGACGGAACAGGGAGCAGCGGCGGAAAGATGCGGGTCGCGCGAGAACAGGTAAAACGGCGGGGAAGCGCCGGGAGCGCTGCGGGTGGTATCGGACGCTGTGGGTGCGGTGCTGCCCCGACATCATAGGCAGTAAGGCCGGGCGATATGGAGAGCAGAAAGAGCACGTATGGTAGCCCGGACCGCGAAGGGCACAACCGCCGATGCTGGTGGAGCGGTGGGTCGCGCAGAGCATCCGCTGCCTATCGGACAATGCCAGCGATGCGCAGAACCATTCGAGGAAATGGTAGGTAGAGACGCAATTGGCCCTGGGCGAAAGGAGAGGCGGGACCAGGCGCGGTACGGTGGGAGAAGCGGGGTGGGCGGCGTGGACGATGGCGAGCACAGGAATGGGTTTGAGGCCATGTGCTTTGGGGACGAGAGTGAGAAAGCCATAGCCAGGGTATGGGTAGAATTACAGAGCAGCAGCCCCAGTGGGGCCGCTTTTATGGTGGATACCAGGCTGGGCATGTGTATGCGTGTAACGGTGACGCCGGGCTTTCAAGGCATATTCAGGCCATGAACCACGCACAGAGCGATACAATAGCTTCATATTATTACACAGGTGAAAGAGTGAGGCCAGGAAGGGCCCCTGAGACGAAGGGGAGCCAAGGGAGCCTGCGGGGGACGGGGAGGGAGAGCATGATGGGAATATAACAAGTGTCAACAAATTACTCAATTTGGGTGGACGGAGCGCCATCATGCACGGACCATCACAAGGACCATCAACGGCGCAGGTGCAAGCGCGGGGAGCGGCCAATGCGCAGCGGGTTGTGGCGCAAAAAAGGTGAAATGATGTATCAGCGCCTACCGCTAAGCAGAGGTTTTGATATATCGCGGCCCTACGCTAATCAGAGGACCTTTGATATATCAAATCCCCACATACGCCTGGCCCGGGGACTAACTCGCCGACTCCTTTCCGGGATCCCTCCTGCTTCCCTTGCCATGTCTCACGAGTATGACGTATCTTTCCCCGCCTCTCTCTCCTGCCCTTTACGGCGACATAACAGTGCACACTCGCTTGTATCGCGCGCATCGACGTTGATGGGATGAGGTGGAGGTGGAGGTGGAGAAGCGCGCAAAGATGGAGGTCGGGATTGGGATTGGGATGAAAGTAGGGATGGGTGGAGAAAAAGAATGCGCGTGCTCTGGAGGAAACCTGCGCGCATCCAGCTGCGAGCTGCTGCGATCCGCGCGTGCGTGCGACGTACCCGCCTCGCCCTCTGTATCCTTTCTCCATCGCCCTCACCCCCATCCTCACCTTCTCGCGCCGCCGAGCCGCGCCTGCGCCTGGCCCAACCCAGCTCTTATCCTAGTCCCGCTCTTGAGTCTTCCCCTCGTCGGGCGCGGCATAAACGCACACGGACTCGCAGATAGGCAGATCCGGAGAAGACTCGCACTCACAGCGATCGAGGCAGGGGTGTACTCGCGAGCGTCGATAAAGGTGGAGGTGATGGTGGAAAAGCGGTGGGCGCGGTTTATATATCCGCATTTCGCCCACGTCCTCGCCCTCGACCTCACGCTCGTGGTTGAGCCGTGTATTTCCTCGAGCGCGGCGGGGTTCGGCTTGGCGCGGTACGGGTATGCGTAGGCTTCAAGGTGCTGTGGTATGTGTACATGTGTGCATGGGACGTCCAGCTGGGGACGGTGTATGCAATTAGCCACCAATTTGATGCTGTCATATCCCAGAAATACTGTATTATTTGAATAAAATTTACTCAGACTCGTCGCTACTGCAAACTCGCCTGGTCTTGCGCCTTCCTCCACCTCCCCTGGATGTCTCCTTCTTCTCGTCCTTTTGGCCGATTGCATGCTCATCTCCCATTTCGAGCCCTTTGCACATGATACCACAAGTATGACCATTGAGAATAGCCTGTATGCCCGAGGGACCATGGTCGCCAACACCGCTATCTCTGTGAAGATCTCAGCATCTGCTTGCAAGGGTCCGATAGGTCTCATAGACGTACTGAGAAAGGGTATGGGTCATAACATCAAAGAGGATGGAAGCCCCTTCTCCAGATGGAGCTCGTCCTCGAGTACCTATTTCCCGTAAGGAATGGGTCGGAAATCTGATTAAGCTAGGGCTCACTTTGAAGGTCGGCAAAAATCAAAGACTGTTGGCTGTAAATATATGCAAAATGCATGAATGCGTCCATGGTCTTGCCAGCCTTGTCCGAATGAATGGGGTGTTCCAGCGTGCCACTCCAGCGGTCAATGCAAGAGGCGCGTAGTGGCTCCAACAGCCAAGTCAAAGCGCTGTCGGGATTAGCAGAAGTTGTATCTAGAAACACCTGCATATCTATTCCAGATGCTGGTGACGGACTGAGAGCACGCTCTCCGATGACCTCCTGGACGAGGAGGCCATCTGAAAACATGAAGTCTAGATGTATAACATTTAATGTTATTCCGAAAATTCAAGGTTGGCGCGCACCGGATGAGACTTGGGTGCCTGTTTCTTCCACCCGTTCATAGAACCTGTTCAAGAACCATTGGCCCTTCGCGAGGCGGATCATCTCTTTCCAAAGCTGGGTGCTGTTGTCGTCCATCGAGACAGCATCTTTCCCGTTGCCGATCTCGAAGAACCGTTTGGCGACGTACTTTTTGCCACCGATGATTATCTTTCAACGTCGTCAGTTTCTTGTAAAAAATATCAAATGGACACTTTACAAGATATACTTTCTTTGTTTTGCCAGCGCAAACGGTTCATCGTCGAGGATGGCATCGCGCTTATCGCCGCTGTCCCAATCAATAGCCACTTGACCATCGAGCGCCCCAACGACTACCGAGGCAACATGGAGGGATATCTCAGTCGTACGCCTGCTGACTTTTGACTCTAAACCTGAATTGCGTGGCACACCTCTCCTTGTGATGATACTTGAAGCGGAGGGCTGGACTGCGACCGATGAATTCACTGTCAGAATGCTCAGGTTTCAATCGACTAAAATATCAAGAGACTGTACCACCAGTGCGCAATCGCTTTTGGGGATGATTGGTGGCCATGCCACTCTCAGCCGCAGCACGTTTTCCGGTGCAGCCTGAGGTGCAGGGCATTTTGTTCGTGATTCAAACTATAAACATGGGATCAAATAGAATAGAGTAAAAATGGATAATGCTCACATGTGCAACGTCAATAAGGAGGTTAAAGCATACCACCTCGCCTTTCAGATGTCGCCATTTTTGTGGGACACCCTCAAAGTATGCTTTGGCGTTATAGTCTGCGTGATGCTGATCATACAGTTCACCAATAGTTCCATCTAGAGAGCCGCGCAGAAAGTTCTGTTTTTGTGCCAGAAAAGAAACACATCTTGTCTACGGAACGTAAAATAGGGGGCACGGTTTCAATAAGGAAACGTACCTGATCAGACTGCTGGCTGAGCTGTCCACCCAGGTCTCGTTGATCGCGTCTAGAGCGTATTGAGTTACATCTAGAGGACCTCTCAGTATAAAATAGAGGTTAAAGAATAATATACCTCCTACAGGAGTATCCGAATGGAACACATTCGAGATGTCTGATAACCAAATCGCATGGCTGCCACCGACCATCGGCATGATATTCACTGTAATCATCCGCCCCAGCTTTCCCTTAGCAGAGTTTCGCAAATGGTTCAGGTTCGAAGTCGTTAAATCAAGAGAAGGAGCCACAGAGGTGAGCGCTTTCCACGATGTAGCCACAACGGGAACAGGGTTAGCCCAAGCAGATGTACTGCTAGCAGTGAGAGCTTTCTTCCTGGCCTTCCCTGCATTCATCTTCTCTTGGAAGGCTTGTCCAAAGGCACGCTCCGCATCAACAAGAGACGTATCTCGTTGGCCGGTTTCTTCCTCAGCTATATTTTTTGGTAGGGATGAAACGAAACATGGTGTTAGGATATAACTCACTCAAGCGTCGACATCTTCCGCACTGTTCTCCCTTAAAGTTTCGGGCAGCTGCACCACACTCGAGGCATTGCGGGTATTCCTAGGGCGATGGGGATTAGAACCAGGGAAAGGAAGAAGGGGCTGAAGACCAACTTGGCGGCGCTCATATTCAGATGGGTCATTTGCCAGGGCGTCGAGCATCAAACATCTGGCACATAAGCCTTCGTAGTCCTTTCTGGGGAAAGTCGCCGTTGCAGCCATCACCGAGTTGCTTGCCAATACACCGGGTTATGTTGTTGGTTTCGCCGTTGGTTTGTGTGGTAGAAAACATTGAGGAGAAATACGGAGTGGCAATTGTCGAGGTTCGAGTCCAAGCAAGACCGGTCACGTGTGAACCAAAATGCACCAGAAATTTGTTATTTAATAACAAAGCAGCCTCGCGTATTTTTCGGGTCCAGATAGAATTATTCCATAAAAAAATATTCAAAGCAACATGGTATCCAGATAACTGATTTGTCGTGTTTGGTCACAATCACGGTCAGGGCGGGCGCACAGGCTCGGAAGAATTCTGATCCCAAACCTTCGTAGCCATTGAAGATGACGGCTGCTTCATCTTGCCCTTTCGGCCGGTCCAAAATGGAAAAATCGGGAAGGGAATTAGCTTGCGTGTACGGAAAGACATGAGAGAGACCATGCACCCACGTCGTGATCTCACTACTCGTTGTCCAAGTCAGAGGAACAGACCTGATGTCCTCTGCATATAAGATCATGTTGTGTTTTTGGAGGAACCGCACGACGATGTCCGGCCCAAAGGTAAACAACCCCAACGACACCCCGCGGTCGTTCTCTGACCAGCCTGTGACCCTGGCTCAAGTTGAGGGCAAGTGGGAGAAAAATGAGGACGCACCTAGGAAGCAGCCGCATAATTACACTCGTTCATGAGGGGCTGTCAAAGGTACTGTGTAATATTGTCGATGAGACTGAGAGCAGAATTGGGTGAGAGTCCGGTTTTGGGCAAAGTCACAAGTGGTAGAATTTGACCATGTAGTGCAATGCCAGATCTAGAGACTTGCATGATACTGAACAAGCTTTAATCGAAGAAACTGGCCCAGAAATGGTGAAGATTCGTCCACTTTTGTGTGCATGTAACGGAAATGTTAATGCCGGCCAACGGCCATGAAAAACTTCAATTCAACCTCCAGTGGGCCTCAAGAAAGCTTGGCAGATGCGGTGCACAGCTTGTTTGAACAGACTGTGTCGAGGATTTGTGAAGAACAACGAGGAGGGAGGCGGAGGTAAAGGTGCACAGCCATGTCAAGACACAGCCACTCTTGACATGGCTGTGCACCTTTTTGGCATGTGAACAGAAACAGAAAATACTCTCCTTGCCTGTTTTTGGTCCACAAAAATTCTGAAAAGTGTTCAAGTAATTATAAATATTTTATCCTTCTTTTTCTGCGCTTTTGATTGATGAATTGGGCCCTTCTGTGAGGTAAGATTTCAGACAGCTTGCGGTTTTCATCTCCCAAGAAAGTTGTACAGTCTAAACTAGAGGTACGTAAATTGGGATGCTCCAGGAAAATTTGAGGGCATTAACAACTGCCAAAATATGTGCAATGAATGGTTGGGCTAGTGAAATATATTGCAGAGAGGCAAACATTATTATTGTTCTGATGACGAGGTATAAGGAGGTATACCTTGAATAAAACCGTAAGTGAGGATCTAATACGGAAAGATAGAACCCCAATAAACACCCATGACATTCATGTACATGCTCACAATCCAATTTCTCTGCTCAAACAGTTTTCTAGCCCTTCGGTACGAGCTTCGGACTCAAATTACATTTTAAAATATTCACCCAATCTTATCATTTGCCCCTTCAAGCCCTCTTCCATAAGAGTTGGCTGCATTGAAATGAATCTTCAGCCTTTGAAGTCTCTATTCACTGAGCATCCTAGAACTCGGGCGTGGATGGCCCAAAAAGGAAAATAGTGGGTGCGATAATGAGTTCGTCGAATCGCTGACTAATTCGACGAACTCATTATCGCACCCACTATTTTCCTTATATGAACTCCCATCATTCTCCTTCTCGCTGTGTCTTTCCCGCTCACGCAACCCTCCTTCCCCTCCTGCCGGCTCTCCCTCTCGATGGGCATTGCACATAGTGTAGGCATCATCTGCCGTGTATTAGTGACTACGTGACCAGCAGCTGGGGGTCTTATGTATAAAACGCTGTAATTAGAGGTCTATAGCTTTTGTATAAAACCCTCTGATTAGAGGTGCGTCCTCCTATATATATCATAGGTACTCACGTATAGGCACCACGACGCCGGCGAGACAGGTGGTGGTGAGGAGGCTGCGAGCAGGACGTCGAGAACGTTGGTGAGACGTGTTGGGTTTGTTTGGCAAGTCCTTCACGGGGCTGACTAATGGAATCCAATTTGGGACGACAGTGATCATGAAGCGCCGTCGTCGTCTACGACGACGAGCACCACCTTAACTCCTGTACTTGATCTTTTTCCCCCACAAAAATACAGAAAAATGCACAAAAATCAATGGAGTAGTATATTATTACACAGTGTATGTAGGAACAAGTATGAATTAAAAAAAAGCACTTCAAGCAAACGACTCCTCCACGATAGACGCAAGAGTAACAGGGTCCCTCGCGATCTCAGGGACCGGCGCATCCGCGTCCCCCACTTCATCCCCGGCCACACCCTCGCCTCCTGTTTCCAGTGGGATCTCGCCCACAGCTCATATACCTACGATCACGCATAATCTTCTGGGAAGATCCCGCAGATGTTATGCGTAATCTTTGGGGAGACCCCGCACAGCCACACTGCTTACATGTTGCAGTGTCCGGCGGTTTCTGATGCTCCTCGGCATGTCTTATTATGATGCCGCTGGCCATTCCCTTTGCCGTCGGAGCTTTAAATAAATAGCAATTAAACAATATATTAATTAAAATTTTTGAATTTGATGGCCGTCTGTATTGGGTTGGGATTGATGAACCCGGCCATTGCCTTAAAATTGATGGCTGCCTGTATTGGTTGCAATTGATGCTTGGTGGCTTTAAATACCAATATTGGTTCAAAAAGCGCCGGCTCTCAGAAAGTATTTTGCATTTTGCGGGCCAACGCGGCCACCAATTGCAAAATGCTATAGATGACTCTTGTAGCCATTGATGAGCTCTACAAATTGGGCATAGGGATCAAAGGTTCCGCTGATGACCTTCCTTTTTGGGATACTACGCTTTTCGCCCAAAAAGGAAATTTTCTACATCAACCCTTCCCTGGTTCATAATTCGACCATTTTGGATGATCTGACCTTATAGGGATATTCTTATACATTATTTAAAGCCAACTGTGACATACTGGACCATATTACAGTGCAATAATAGGGTGAAAATAGCGAAAAATCAAAAAATGGTGTATAGGTATAGTATATTGGGGCTATATGAGTATACATGGCTCCTAGTAATACTATCTTGCTCTCCTAAGTTGATAAAACACTCCCCAGGTACTCTATCATTCTCTAATGGGTCAGAAACCTCGCAATTTGGCCACACAAGGAAATAGCACTTTGGCCCTATTGTGTACTTCCTCATTGTTGGGACATCCAAAAACACCCCCTTTGGACTTATTTCATTTATATCTGTTGGAAAGATTGATCATTTGCACTCAGAACAGGTGATATCACATGGTTTAAGGTGATCTTCTTCCATATTCCTATTTAACATATTCAGTATGCCACAAGGTCACAGACAATGCTCTGAACACTCATACTAGCTCCCCTGAGCCATATGAAGAGTTTGGAGCAAAAAATCACACCAATATATGGTGTTAAACATTGAAAGTGTGAGATGACACTTTTTGCTTGTTTCGTGAATAGGGCACTATAGAGACCAGGTAGTGCAAAATAAACATTAGAACTGAACTCAGACAATGTAAATGACTCAGAATGAGTATTTTTTGAAGTGTTTTGGTGATGTTTTGGCTGAATGGTGTTTCCGAGGATATGGGTTGCAGACAAACTTTTGGTCTGTATGCTGGCCATGGTTTGAACCACCATCTGGTCAGAACTGGGCCAAAACACTTGAAAAATTACTCAATCTAAGTCATTTGAACTGTCTGATCTCACTCCCATTGTTTATTTCGCACTATCTGGTCTCCATAGTGCCCTATTCATGAAACAAGCCAAAAGTGTCATTTGATACTTTTGAGGTTTATCACCATATATTGGTGCGAATTTTGGCTAGGAACTGTTCATATGGCTTGGGAGAGTCAGTAGGAGCATTTAGAACACTGTCTATGACACTGTGGCATGCTGAATATGGTGGACAGGAATATGATAGAAGATCACCTTAAATCATGGGATATCACCTGCTCTGAGTACAAATGGTCTATCTTTCCAATAGATATACATGAACCAAGTCCAAAGGGTATATTTCTGGATGTGTAACAGAATGAGGAGGCATAAAAACATGCAAAAACACTATTTCCTTGTGTGACCAAATTGCGATGTTTTTCAGCATCAGCATATGATATATCACCTGGAGGGTATTTTTTAAACACAAGGGGCCAAGTTAATATAGCCAGGAGCTACATCTATTGGTATATTCCCAAGATATTATGCCCAGATACATATTTTCAATTTTTCGCTATTTTCACCCTGTTATTGCACTGTAACACAAGCTAATGTGTCCCAGTTGGGTTGAAAGAACTTAGAACAACATGCCTATAAGGTTAGATCATCCAAAATGGTCGAATTATGAGCCAGGGAAGGGTTGATGTAGAAAATTTCCTTTTTGGGCGAAAAGCGTAGTATCCCAAAAGGGAAGGTCATCGGCAGAACTTTTGATCCCTATACCCAAATTGTAGAGCTCATCAAGGGCTACAAGAGTCATCTATACCATTTTGCAATTGATGGCCCCGTTGGCCCGCAAAATGCAAAATACTTTCTGAGAGCCGGCGCTTTTTGAACCAATATTGGCATTTAAAGCCACCAGGCATCAATTGCAACCAATACAGGCAGCTATAGCACCCTAATACAGACAGCCATCAATTTTTAAGGCAATGGCCGGGCTCATCAATCCAAACCCAATGCGGACAGCCATCAATTTCACGGCAATGGCCGCATTTTAATCAATATTATTTAAATGCTATTTATTTATTGTTTTTTGCGGCTGTGGCAGCCTGCCGAAGATGCCATCAGGGCCCATAGAAAGGCAGCAGCACAGCTGTGTGGCTGTGTGGCAAGCTCCACGAAATAACGCAATAGACCTGTGGTATCAGCCCACTATTTAACTGGTTAATCTGACCATATGAGCTGCATATGACACTTGTCGCTGAAAAGATGCTCGTCCGCAAGCGTGACTAATGATTGAACCATTGAATATTGAATGCAAAATGAACTGACGCGAGGTCTTGTATACATAATAACCACTACTGAACGAAATGTTCCGAACCAAATGTACCTCTTCCGAGAATGAAACCTTGATTCAAAGTCGCCCCGCACACTAGTTATAAGTTCCAAGCTATTAAAAAAAAATCATCGAAGTAACTCATACCCTTCGCGTGATTCAAACACGCACATCTGACAGACGGTTGCACCAGGCATGCACCACAAGGGCTTTGATTTCGATGAAGCATTCATATACTAGGGACAAAAAATGTGAGAATTACTTGGATTCGCTTCTGGCAGCCTCCCTCGTTCCCCTACGCGTCGCGAGCAGATGTGCAACGCGCTTCGCACGCATCTCACTCTCTTCCTGCTCTTCCGAGCGACGCTTTTCTTCAGCCTCAGATGCGACGGGGACACCGTTATTGTTGAAGGAAATCTAGCGCCGCTTGTCGGCGCTGTGACTTGTCGAGCATCTCCCGTCGGGCTTTTTTTGGCCCCAGTCGGTCCGTGCGGTCGGTGCGTCGCTGCCTAATCTCCTCCGCTGTGTGGTAGGCGCTCCTCTGGCAACCGTAACGGCTCGGGCTGCGAGTTTCAGGCAATGATCCGAGCTTCTGATCCTCGCGCCATCTGGCGACCTCCTCAGCTGATCGAGCAGAGTATGCGGTGGATTCATGTATTTGTTTAACCAGCCCACGACAGGCTCTGAGTGAGGCACGCCTCGTCGACGTCATCAAGGCTTCTGAGGATGAGTTAGTAATCGTTCGCAAGCCGACTCCACTGGTTCCACTCACGAAGTTTTGACCTCACGCTCCTGTGTGTCTGTCGTCGCTGGAGGGTTGTCTCGGTAGATTCCATGGGCGTTGGTTCAGCAGATTCTGTAGGGGAGGGCTCGGGATCTTACAAAGGTCGTTTCCTTAAATGCGCTTCTGATAGCGCGGCATTTGTTGGACAATCACGGATTAACATTGCAAATACTTACCACTAACTCTGCACCCGATACGATCGCATCTACTGCCTCTTCGAAAGATCGCACGACGTACACCTCGTTGGCACCGGCACACCGAGATTCAGTCAGCATATCCCTGCCCAAGGTCAGAACACACATAGTACAGTATGGATGTGCGACGTACAAATCGAAATAGATTGATGCTGTTTTGCATATCACAAATAGGAACGGCGCCGAAGATCGAGGAATCCCATCGCTTGGGAGGTCTGCAGGCCCGGACGCATCGGCATGTAAACGGCGGTAAAGCCCACCACCTGCTTGTGGTTCAGCAGGAATTTCTCCTGGGGTGCCGGGTTGCACTCCTGGCACTTCGGGTGCAAGCTGTGACACGTCTCCACCACTCTTGACCCACGAGCTCCGCCGTCGCGACACGTATTGGGGCGTCGTGTTCCTGCGTGCCCCCAAACAATCTTCTCTACAACTAAAGAGTCAGTCATGGGCGGTCAAACAACCCATACACTTACCGAGTCGAATATGCCCCGTGAGGTGTAACATAGTAATACCGTGCACCGTGCGCGCTGTGAAATTCATGGTTTTTGAAAGCTTTTCCAGGAAAGAATGGAAGGGGACAGCAGATATATCCGTCGTGGACGTTTGGGGGCGGGGCGGCGGGTAGCAGAACAGTCATCGCGGTCAAGACACAAGGTATCAAAAATCACACGCTGCCAATCTGTTGACAGGTGCAACCATTCTCATTCTACTCTACTGCTCGACTGCCTCAATGCGCGCCGCAACATTGCGCGCATATTGGCAAGATATATCATACGACACACAAAGACGCAGCGCTTGAACATGCTCGATATAATTTTGGGCCGCTTGAATGGTCCGGCGCCATTTGCACCACCGATTGCGCAAACGACCTTTCTCGCGCGCGTACTCTCGCCTGCTCTCGGCGCGTTGTTGGCTGCAATGGGTCGTGTCAAAATCCGAATAATTCGTTGGGAGAGTATCTCACCGCAAAGACGACGCATACACCATACGCTCGATACTGAGGAGATACAAGCGCAGAGCTTCTTTCGCGAGGACTTCTTCCTCGACAATGCGTTCGCTGTAGGTACGTGGGTATGGAGAAATATAGACGATGAAAAACTCACAGACGCTTTTCCTGCAGATTGGACGGCACCGTGGAGAGAACAAGGTCAGTCGACATGCTGTTCTTGTCCAATTCTTGTCGGTCGAGAACGAGGTCTTACCCTTATATATTCAAACCAGGAACGCGACATATGCACAACACGAATCATATGATTATTTTATTTCAGAGACTCGGTACAAATCCCATCATTTGCGCTTCTTCCTGGACTACGACATGCCCGCCGCTCCTAAGAATCGCCGCTCTCGACGCTGTGAGTTGAAGGCAACCTTAGTGGTATGGTACCTACGGTGCTGACCTTCTCTATAGTTCTTGGTCCCCAAAGTCGCCACCTCCAACTGGCGGAGGTGACTCAGCGACATGCTGGTAAGTTCCTGTGCACTGTATGATGGGTGGCTGACCGCGATCAGGCGGTGTATCGGTGTATCAAGGTCCGGATTGGCCTTCTTTCGTGATCACTCCACAAGGCCCAGATAACCCAGGAGGTTGGAACGCTGCTGGGGGATGGAATCATCCCGCTCAAAGCTCACACCAAGTTGCATAGTCATGTCGCGCCGAGAAATTAAATCCTTTCATTTTGGTAATTTTAAGCGTGAGCTTGAGCCCGACGCTGCAACCTTCTCTCCTCAATCAACCGAATCTTCTTATCATTCCACTGTGTTACTTATAACAGCTGTTTCGGGTCAGTAAACGCATGTGTTTATTTAAATGCTACAGATAATAACGCTATCGGCTGCGCCTACTTGGATCAGGGAACCGTCGCCGCCGATGAGGGTCAGAAAGATGCTCTCTCTGGGCCCGAGAACAGAGCAATAAGTGTGGCATCGACAAGAGCAAAAGCAACGGACCCACCCGAGCTGAATGTACTGGAACCCGTGAGGCGCAGGCCCAATTTCCGCCTTCTCGAGTCGCCTCTTGTTCGCGCCGACCTCCAAAATCTGCGCCACAACTGGCGCCATCGTTCGCTTGGCATCGCGCCGCTGGCGAACGGCGCGCTTAGCAATCTCGTCCGCCTGTGCTTCTTGTGCCCCGATTCGTGCCGCCACGACAACCATGGCGTGAGCGCGACGACGGCTAATCTTGAAGCGAGGCATGTAAGGCAGACCACTGGCGGGGTCGTATTCGTCGTCGTCCGAGGGCTCCGACCAGTCGGGCTCGACGTGGTAGGCAGGAAAACCTACGGAGTCGCTTTCACGAACGAAAGCACAGTCGGGGTCGCTGTAGTTGTGCTTCACGCGTTTCACCAGTGGTGGAGTGGATGGCTGTGGTGGTGAGGGTCTATGCGGTCGACGCCCGTAGCGGATTCGTTCCAGCTCCGCTAGGCAGAAGGTTAGCAAATGAAAGGGAGTATCTGCTGTATGGACACACCGACTCGGTCCCGCCGGATTAACGCGTCTTCGGTCGCCGTAAACGTCTGTGCTCCTGGGTGAGTCACCCGTAGCCGTAGTCATAATGCAAAATAACCCGAGTGGGTTCGAGGTGCGCAATGCAAAATAGCGCGAAGTTGGTCGGCGTGGGAATCTTCACTGAAAGCGGTTGCGTACGGCTTTGCGGCATTGCTCGCTTAGCCTCGCGTAGCGCGGGGGGCTCGTTGGCCGTTGGGAGAGGGCACGGCACAGCTGCGGACTTTGAATTCGCACTGCGGGCGTTCCCGACCGCCGCGGAATAATCGCCACGGGTGTTCCCACAGCACGTGTGCAATATTTCCCTTGTTTATCGCACCCACCACCGCCAAACATACCACTAAAAGTATTATCGGCACTACTAATCCTCCTCCTCATCGTCTTCCTCCCCCAGGGAACCCTCGTCTTCCCCTTCCAAATCTGCCTCCCCTCGCTCTCTGCTGCCCAATCAGCACCGTTGTCTTCGTCGTCGTCTTCCTCATCACGTGCCTCCGCATCCGTCGCGTTCTCCGCCCCCTCCACCGTTTCCAGATTCCGCAGGCCCGCCCACAGCTCCACAAAATGGGCCGATATCCCCCGGAACAGCGCCGCCTGTCGTAATGCATATGCGCTAGCCCCTCAGCATGGTAGCCTTCGAATTCTTCGACACGACTCCTTTCCTCCCACCATCCGGCTTTCCACAGCAGCGTAATCGGTATCCGTCGCATTTCCTCCTTCAAAAGCCGCACCTCCTCGGTCCAGCGCCGCGTCCTCGACCACGCCTTTGACCACTCCGCACGCAGCGCTAGATAATAGATAATACATTATTTCAGCTTCAATTATTATTCCCGTGATTTTCACTTACCAATCAATATCGCCTCGTTCGTTGCTCCAGACGAGGAATCCGTACCCATCCAGATCCAAGAAAGAGTCCGATGTCCTTCGCTTGCGCGTCCCTTCCCACGCTGACCCTCCTGCACGCCGTCCCTGCGTTCCTCCGCTGTCGCTGCCTTGCCCAATCCACGCTTCTTCCCGACGACCTTGCGCGCATTTCGCTTCGCCCCGTCCTCAGCATCCGCCATGCAGCGCAGATCCTTCTTCGGATTGAGACGGTGCCATCCTACATTTTCATCGCCGACGAGCCTGCGTTTCGCTTCCCACGCCGCCACGTACTTCTCGCCGTAGATTCGTATTTTCTGGTCGTTGCGGTTCATCAGATTTCGAGTCCGAGTTGTTGCGCCCTGATGACGTGCGTTCCCGCCCTTGTATGTAGAAAACCTTGACTTGATGTGCAAGAGGTTCCGTAGCTCATCGAGCGCGCTGCGGCATTGAGCATCCCGCAAGCGCGTCTCAATAGCCACCACCCCTCTATTGCACCCATTTGCCCGCTGCTCCTCCGTGAGCGCTGATGGCAGGAAAAGCGGCACGTTCTCCACGCGCCCAGCCTCTTCCTCCTTATCGGGTGAAGGAGCTGGCCGGTCTGCCAGGGCCTGCAGTGCCGCCGGGGTGTACGCGCTCTGTAACGCGCGGAAGCGCCCGATGTATCGGCTGATTTTGGTGCGTTTCTCCACCAACTCAGCGGTCTGTTTTGTCGTTTCGTGCTTGCGCGTTTCCACTTCGATCTTCACTCGCCGCCTATCAGTCCCATCAGCTTATTTATCATCCAATATGACCGCGCACTTACTGTTGCTCCTCAAGATCCAAGCCTGCCAGAATAAATGCACTCGGGGTCACGTTGTGGATCGCAGGAATGCCCGCCGCCTCCGACGCCGCCTCTTCCCTTGCAAAGTCCAACCGCACGTCGTGTTCTGACATTCCTTATAACCGATGTCAATCGTCGTTATATGACAGGCACAGCCAGACATACCTGTTTTGGGAATCTCGTACGGGTTTGGTTTCGTCGCGTCCGCCTCGAAGGCCTCCACAGCCGCCTTCCACTCTGGTACGTGCTCCATCTGATTTACGGTGAATACCTCCAACGAGGCCATTTGTATGTTGCGCTGGACGATCGCATTCAAAAGTCGCTTTTTTAGCAGCTTCCCAAGTCCGATTAGTTTCTGCCAATTCCAATGGCCCCAATGGTCGTCCAATGTGTCGTGGCGCGACCCAGGCCCCATCTCCCTCGTGCTCGTCGCGACCGGGCCGATGTTCGCCCAAGGGCGCTCAATCCCTTCTCCATCAGTTCGCGCTGATCCGACGGTGTAATTGAGGGAAAAGAAAAGCTGACAGAGCAGCTTGTGGCCGTAGATGTGCAGCTTAGGGATGAGGAACCGGCACAGCGCCAGTATCAGCGTTAGCCGCATCCCCGGCGGAAGTAGCTTGAGGCGTTCAACGAGATGCTTGCTCCATTGACAGCAAATGTCGTAGGAGATGTACTTGGTTAGGCGGGGGTCGACGTGGCGCATCAAGGAGGCGAATATGTAGTCCATATTAGCATATCTGTCCTGCGTCAGCCCGAGAATATTCCAGATCATCAAAAAATACACACCGCTCTCCCTTCTGCAAGTCCGCTGCCCCCGTCTTTTGCACGAACTCGTGTCTGGCGCAGACACCCAGCCCCACACCCGTACTGCCGTACCCCCTCGAGAACTTTGTGTTGGCGTAATCTAAAGCCGCCAACCCACTGCAGGTGCTCATCTGCACTGGGGGTCAGTTTTCTAATCTCTGATGGTCCGGTTCACATACGTACCTCTTTCTGGTCCGTCACGCTCAGGAGATACTTCCGATACGGCACGTCTTCAGTAAAGTATGCCCATCCGGTCCCGAGACCCGGATCCTTTCTCTCACTTGACACGAGACGGCGTTTGAGTCGGAAACACGCATCGATTGCTATATATAATATGTACAAAAACCTTGTTTGAGTCAGTTCTCGCGAATAAATAGAGCTATACCCAGAACATACCTCTCCTCTCCGGTCGCCGACTCCCAATCTGGCGGCAGATTTATTCCGGGCTGAGGGCACGCAGGGCAAGTGACTGCCAGCTCCCCGGGCAGCGTCTCGGCCACCTTGCGCTTCCCGTCGTTGCCGCGTCCTGCCCGTTTCAACATCACAAGATGCCGCCACTCTCTCATCATGCGCATGAAAGATTTGTACCGATCCTGCGTAACTTAGTCAGTCCCCGAAATCTTGGATTGGATCGCACTTACCTTTATATTCCCCAGCCCACTATTATCGGTCAGTTTCTCCAGGCCCCCATAGAAGTCGTAAGTCGTCACTTTCCCCTGCAGTGTCATGATATGGAAAGTCTCCAGCACCCTGAAGGTCGCGCATGTTTGTGGCTCGAGGCTCGTGGAGGGAAACCACGAGCGCCGCAGAGTTTGCTCAACTCTGTCCCCCGCTGCGTGTGCCTGTGAACAACCGCAATAGTCCACCGCAACGGGATGGATACCGTTGGTGTGGACTACGGTGAAGTCTTGATGGGCAGCGATCGGGTTGGTGCAAGTCTCATAACCCGTATGTCCCAATTGGACCCGCAGACCGAGGGACTTCAACGTTACACGTTCGAAGTGCTGCCCGTTCCAGTGCTAGCAATTCAGCACTTAGCTGGGGCCACGCTCTCGCAACCGGACACGTACCTCGACGCGGTCCAAGGGATGCTCCTTATGTTTGACCACACAGCATTCTGCGCAGAGAAGATCTGGGAAAAAACAATCCATGCATCTGTATGCAGGATTCGCAGCGCGCGTTTCGCGGGGGCATGCAGGACACCATTCTCGTGCTACGCAGCCTCGGCCCTCAAGCCGCAGAAATTCGGCAAGATATCTGTCGATGTGTGGTACCCATTGTTGTAGCGTTGCGTCCTATCAATCATATTGAATGAAAACCTTGCATTAAAAAAAAAGGCTCCTCGTACGGATGAGAGATAACGTTTGGCGCGAGCTTTCTTGGGACGATCCGATGCGGGCACAGGAGGGGGAGCCGCCAAGTCCTCGAACGTGTACTCGAAGTCATCACCGACGTCGGCGAAAAGGACCTCCTTGCGCGTCTTTTTCTTGAGGGGGGACGGTAGCTCCAGAGCATGACTCGTCTCATGTGTTCTCCGCGTGTCGGCCGAGATCGATTGAGACGTGAACGAGGGGCCATCACCGAAGACATCTTCCAAGCTGTATTCCCAGACCTCCGTGGCAGCTGTACGTTTCTTGCCCTTCTTGTTAGTCATAAATAGCGCTCTTCGTCCGTATTACCTCTTTCAGCCCAATCATCACACCGGTCACATAAGTCACATTGCAGCAAACAAGAAAATGTATTTGTCGCAGGGAGGAACGAGTACAGGCGGTGCCAGAGCAAAGGGTGGATAAGGTATCGCGTATAAAAACAAATAATGAAAAAAAATTAAGCCTTCCCATGCCCGCCGTCAGCACGATAATACCGCCACTCGTCTCCGTACGACACACGGGCATTGAGCTCGGACGTCAGCGACGCGGTGCTGCGCGATACATCAGACTCGTCGGACGAGTGCTCCGACTCCGAGCCCACATCCTGCCTGGCAACCTCGAGCTCCTCGAGCACGCGCCGTCGATTGCCCGCACGCTCGAAATCCGCCTGGACTTTGCGGCGGCGAGCTTTATCCTCCTCCGCGATGAGATCACGGCGCAAAACGGCCTCGGGAGCGCTGTCGGGAAAGCATTCGGTAAAATTGACGGCGGCGGTTACTGACGTGCCGGTCACCATGACCGGCGCGAGCCCAGCGGCGTGCTTGGCGTTGTACCATTCCCGGGCCTCGAGGTAATCCGAAAATACGACACCTCCCGTAAGGTCATCGCGGGCACGGATGGCGTAAACCTTCTTGCCAGGCGCGGGAGCACCCGCAGGCCCTCGCTTAGACGTCTTGGTCGGAGAGCGGGGATGGGGGGCCTTGGAAGGGGAGCTGGGTGAAGGGGAGCGGCTCGAAATGTTGACCACTGGTAAAACCCTCGAGGGAGTGACCCGTTTCGAGGGTGCGCGGCCAGGCGTGAGAATCACCGACTTTGAGCGATGAGCCGGGCGGGCGGGAGAGGCACCAGAAGAGGGTGGAGAAGACACGGCGGCACCAAGACTTGAATGGTCGTGTTCCCGTCGATCGCAACCCGCCCACCAAGCACTTTGCGCGAGATCCCATCTCACGTAACTCTTGAGGGAGGCGGTGGGGTATTTGACGTACTCGGCGCTCGCACTGGGCCTATTGCACAATTAACCAAAAATCATCGATATACTTAGTAACTCACCAAGACACATAAGCGCCCGCGAACTTGCAGTCAGGCCCGCTGACAAGGTAGATCTTCTCGCCGGCCTGCGGCAATGAGGGCTGTCCAGGATCGGCATGAAAAGGAAGGGGACAGCGAACGGACGTGGACATGATGAATGGAAGATAACCGTTGATATGTTTGGCCGTATTTTCTTCTGAAGCCAAACCCTCACAAAATGTGGTTTTAAGTATTTCCAAAGTCATGCCGTCTCGTTCTTTAAGAAGACAAAATAATATTACAAACTCAACAAATGGATGGTGAGATAGACCGCATGAAGGAATGTTCTAATCCAACGTCTTTCCAATATGGTATCATCCGCCAGGTCCTCTGTTCTCTCATCGCCCAACCTTATCTCCAGACGCCGTACAGCGAGCCAAGCCGTATAATCAGCCACTGGCAGGTACTCTTCCTGTGTCGACCCACTGTGAACTTTAAATAATATGTATGCAAGAATCGCAAAAACACACCTCGCTGTGTTTTCGTCGGGAACCTCTGCTTCGTCGTTCTGAGCGGAGCGCATGAATTGACAACTGATTAAATTTGAGCAACTGCATCGCAGACAGGCCTTCGAACGACATACGAGATATCGTATGAAAGAACGGGCTCAAGGCCGCGAAACCGAGCCTCGAAGAGGGAGTCGATGGAAAACCAGCGCTCACCTGCCTGCATAACTCTGTCAAGGCGATGTGAATGGAGGTGCGTGCGGAAGGACATGGAAAGGCAGACTCACCTTTTAGATGCTTATGGGGGGAGGAAACAAGGATGTTTCGGTCATTGATTTCACATGGTACGCTTCCGTTCCTAAGCATACCCTAGATACCAATCAATTTGCCTCATCGTTGAGGCTGGCGCCGTCTCCAGATTCATCGTCCTCCCAGTCCTCATCCTCGAACCCCCCACTCTCTCGTTCTTCGTGGTCGCGGTCGAGCAGGCGAGCTTGGACGCGGGAGAGACGGGCCCACCGCTGTGCTCGCAGCGTAGCGCTAATTGTTCATTGGGTAGTTAGAGTGTGGTATGAGCATTGCAGTGAATACACACCGGTGGTCAGCCCGTTTTAAGGCTGTGATTGCTCTAGAGTTCCGCGCGTTTGCAGCCAGTAAGGCCCGGTGTCTACGCAACAGAAATTAGCATTATCGACGGATACTGGAGGATAGATACACGCACTTGTGTCGATATTTCTCGTCCGAAGCACGGCGCGCGGCGAGGCTGGCGGCTCTATCCTCCGGGGAACGTGTTGCCCTGAGCCGAGCCATACGGGCTCGCGTTTTTTCATTGCGTTCGTCGCTGTGGAGGGAGTCGTAGCGGCGGCAGCTTTGACGGTGACGTTCCTTGCGTTCTTGCTCAGTGAGTGTGGGGCTCGCCATCCGTCGTCGAGAGCCGTCGTCGACAGGAAGAAAGAGATCACACCGTGCGGCATTTGCCGATGCTCCCAAATAAGTACTTCTGTGGGCTTTTTTCATTTACCATCCAACAACGAATCATCATGGAAGACTTATCTTTAGCGAGCATACCTTTCCCAATTTTACGGATTTTACAGTACCGGCTTTGTCGGTTTTGTAATTTTTGAGGTTTGAGGTCGGTCAAAACGCGAGATCTCTTGGATTGCCCTAGGGAAATGTTCGTCGATGGTCAGTGAAACTCGTTTCCAGCGACCACCGACCAAAGTTGAGTTAATACATTGGCATACAATCCGTGACACTCCCCCAATTTTCTCCAATTTGTTTCTGCCCGATATCTGGAGTTATAGGCCGTTGAACACCCGTAACGAGTGCACCATAGTTGCGTGATGAGTGCACGACAAACAATTTTTGACTTGTTCGATGGAAGGGGCGGATCGCATTCGGTTACTGCGGAAGGTTTACAAAACTCATTTATTCCGCTGCTCCGAATTTACTGAAATTAAGACGCACCTTAAAACGCCAACCGACAGGATTTTGGTCCAGCCGGTACGTGACGAGTGCGCGAGGCGGGTGATGCCGAGTGTAGGCGTTGTGCTGACCAACATCCCAATCAAGTAATCTCCATCTCTCCCACTCTCCCATCTCTCTCCCCCCACCATGAGCAACAAGCGACGACCGGGATTCGAGATCATGCGTTCCGCAAGCTACTGGAAGGACTTTCACGAAGCGCGCCGCGAATGGTCCCCCCAACAACGCGGACGCGCTGAGTGGCGACGTTTACACATTCGTCCCCGGGCGCGCTGAACCCTACGTCAGCGTCGCAGGGGCTCCGCGACGCGCACCCGCGAAATCCGATAGAGCTAGTCTCCCACAGAAAAAGGTTGCGTACACCCCGTGCAGCGGCAACAACAAGATTCTCGCGTCACGTGCGCACGCCGACGAGATTCTGTTGAAAAATCTGGCCCGAGGCCGCGCGCAGGTACGGGGAGAAGTTGTTCTGCGGAGTCGTGGTTGTAAACTCACTCCCAGCCAGACACATATTGAGATGGCGAGACGAGGCCATCTGAAGGGCTCCGGCAATTTTTCTGGGAAGACGGATGCCGAGGTACTCAGCCACTTGAGGACGCCTCAAGGGCGACAGCAGCTCGCCGATGCGAAGGCCAAAGGCAAGCGGTGGGTCGAAGAGTGCCGACAAAAAGGCGCCGCCGCCGCCGAAACGCCGACTTCCTCGAGGTGCCACGGGAACAAATGAGTGCGCTTCGTTTGTGGGAGCGGGCAAAAAAATATTATATTGATATTCTCGTAGTCGCCGCCGCCTTTTTTTCTTTGCTGCTTGTCAATATAATATTCTGCGAGACTACTCTGCTCAGTCTCATGAGACGCCTATAAAATTGAGTGGGGTATTAGTCCTTGGCATCCATACCGTCACAGCACGGCATCAATAGTTGCCATGCATCGCGGAGCTGTCTGATCAACGCGCACGCGACACCGCCTTCCCGACGATCGCGCCTTGATCGCTGGATGTGGGGATTAATGTTGGAAAATTGTAGACGGGGGAACGGGACACTCCCTTTGTGAAGGCCTTCGTGCGAGAGCTCCGACCCACAAGACGCGATAGGGATGGGGATGGGGTGGCGGCATTGAGGCCGAGCTAGCGGAGAGGATTAACATGTGCGCTCGAATCACATCATGATACGCCCTTGATTTGTTCCTGATCCTCGACGGTCAGGTCGACCTACAGTACTTAGGATTGTACGCCTTACATTAACTGACTCTTATTTATCAGCAGTAGAAGACGCACCGCTGGCAGGACTTACTTATGAGGGGACTCGGGGCAGCGGACCCCAGCGGCCCTCTCGAAAATCGTTGGGTCCAGCATGCGCAGGCTGATCACCGGACCTATCACCAAATATCAGCGCACAATACGCGCATTTGCTGCCAAGTATGTCAGACGTTTCATACGGGGAAAATGGTCGCGCACCGTGGAGACCGAGATAAGAAATACGAGATTTGTTGGAGATTTCAAGCATGCAAGTATTGAGGATTGCGACTTTGTAAGATCTTAAGCTTTTGGGTGATTCGAGGACCAAACACGCGTTCAATTCGATGACAAAAAACACAGGAGCGAAGGCGACGGCGACGTGGGAAGGGGTAAAAACAAATATTCACGCGCTCAGGCTGGCGGCGCGCGACCCGCATCGTCAGAGTCATCGGAGATTCTCCATCCGTCACCGTGGGCGTCGCCCCTTCCCCATCCCCCTTCTGTCTCCTCAGTCCAACGAGGAGTGTTGGTAACCCATGAAGACCATCCGTCCCATCCCTCGTCATCGGCCATGGAACGCCATAGTCCAAAAGTCGGGTCGGGCGGGGGAGGCGGGTGAAGGAGGTTGTACTGCTGCCTTTCCGCAATCCAAGCGTCGATATACATTTCGCGCCCGATGGCGGGGGTGAAGGGGGGGTCTAGATCATAAACGACCGGCCAGGGATAGCGGTTCTTCAGTCTCTGGCCTGAGGACGGTCTTTAGAATATAATGAAACCATTAATAGTTTGAAAGGACATACGAATGCGGCGGCACGCGGCGCGATTGTTCTCCCAAAACTTGCGAGGGCGTGTACGACGAGAGTAAGAAAATCCGGGCATTAAGGCACGAATTAAAGTGGGTTTGATGGCGCGCTTTGGCAACAACCTTGAGTGCAAACAGATGCACAGCCACCCCAGGTCAAGTCTTGCCCAAAACTTGTGTCGCACGACAAAATGTCTAAACCCGGAGGAAAACCTTTGCTCACAGGCAAACGCGCGCCTCGTCAAAAGAAACCCAAGGACCCGTCAGAGCCGAAGAGGAAGCGAGGGAATCAAGGGAATTTCTCTGGGGAGCGACTGGAATTTCTGCTCGAGGCGGAGCCGCGGTACTTGGCTGAGTCGAAGAAAGGCAGAGGCTACGTCTCGCCGTTCATCGATAAATTTATGGCCAGTTGGTGGACCCGTTTCCCCTGGTATGAAGGCCTGAACCCCCTGGAGCACACTCTATCCCAGCCGACGCTTGACCTCTCGCAGCTGGTACAGCTAGAGCCAAAAAGGACGCTGGGGATGAAGAGGGGTCTGGTCTCCTCCTGGGCGCCGCCGCCGAGATTGCAGACGCGTCCGCGATTGCAGACGCGTCCGTCATCGCGATTGCAGACGCGTCTGCAGGACCACCCGTCGATGATGCGTCCAAGGTGTTGCACGAGGATGACGACGACGATCCGGGATGGAAAAAAACAGGGGGCGTTGACCCTGCCTTGCGGGGTGCGATTGAAGTCGATACGACCGCGGTGAGTGTTTATTTGTGCCTTTAGCAATCCGTGGTGCTCACGAATGCGATAGAAAGTTAGACATTGGTTTTCACATCGGAAAACGACGGCGAATCGAAGCAACCAAAACCCCTTCAAAGCCTGGCTTGAAGGGTTTCAACGACCGACGAACCCTCCCAAAAAGGTGGCGCTGCACAAGTACTACATGCAGCAGGAGGGCTTCAAGGACGGCGTTCAGGCTCTCTTCGACTCTAGATGGCCTGAGGCGCGCCTGGAGGCGAAAGAGGCGTTGAATTTTCGGTGTAAGATTGCGCAGGAGTTGCTCAACGCCGAGCCTGAAGAGATCAGGGACGAACTGGTGGAACAGCAGAAGGCGGAGCACGAGGACGCGATGGTAGAGTACGAGAATCGCGAGGAGGCGATCGCGAACCCCGATGACGTCGACGAGGAAGGTCGCCAACAGTGCGTATGTTGCCATCGCTATATAATCGTAACTGAAATTATATCTTGTCTAGTTGCCGGATGAATCTGGCCCAGGTGGTCCAGCCGTTCCTCGACGGCATCGCGAAGCTCACTGGATTTCATGTCACTCTCATCGCAGGCGCAGCGCCGCCGGAAGACAGTACCAAATTCGCGTTAACAGCGTAAGTATTTATTACATCTATCGCGTGATTCAGTTTTGACGAGGTGCATTTAGATTACATTCGGGACGGACGTACGTGGACGGGGAAGGTCAGGGGGCTAAATTTGATGAATGGGATATGCCCGCCTTCAAAAAGTTGGTCATGGGCCATTTCATGAAGTATCTTCTGGAGACGGTCCCCCGTGAGTTTGCCGCTATTACATTTATACACCTCTTAATGATTGGTGCAGACTCGAGAACAGGAGGAGACGTACCGAGCACAAGCTTCAATGGCGCCGCCGGCCCGAACACGATTCCCGCCACGCAGGAGGCTGGCAGCGCGGGTGGAGACGCGGCCACAGCGGATGCGTCATCCAATGGCGGAGGAGAAGCGTCCACAGGCAACGTCGAAAGCGCGCGTGGGAGAAAAAAAGCAAAGGGGAAAGAGAAGGCCGCAGACAAAGGGAAGGGGCGCAGTGCGCGCCAGAAGAAAACACCGAGCCCGACACCCTCCCCCGTGGTGTCCCGGAGCTCATCGAGCGCGCGTTCCGGAAGCCGCTCCCCCAGTCTCTTGCCCGTTGACCTGATGACGACACCACCATTGGTCGCAGGCCGCGTCCTCCCCGATGTGGTGCGAAATTACGTGGATTCGCAAGCGACCCCGAGGCGACGCGCGTTGCTGAAGGACTTGTCGTGCCTGAATGCATACGAGTACGAACGCCAAGTGTGCATAGTGCGTAACCGGGCGCTCTTTGAAGGGCTGGGTCTGCTCAACGCCATGACGGACGTAATGGACAAGGGGACCGCGGAAAAAGGGCCCCCGAAGCCGGTGCGCGGTCGAGCAGCGGCGGCGAGCGTCACGGCTCCGAGACGCTCAGGGCGTCTCGCGGCAGTAGAGACGATCGCGCTGCCGCAGATCGACGGGGAAGGAGACGTCATCATTCCCGACATCGACGAGGAAGAGCACGAGAACGAGGGAGGAGGAGCGCCCGTAAACGAGGAGGAAGGAGGACCGCCCGAGAACGAGGGAGGAGGAGGAAGCGGGGGGGAGCACGCGAGAGCGAAGGAGGAGGGGAGAAGGAGGCGGAGGGGGGGGGGAAGCGCCCGAGAACGCAGGAGGAGGGGGAGAAGGGGGGAAAGCGCCCGAGAACGAAGGAGGAGGGGGAGGAGAGGAAGCGCCTGAGAACGCAGGAGGAGGGGGAGGAGGAGGGGAAGCGCAGGAGAACGAAGGAGGAGGGGGAGGAGGAGGAGGAGAAGCGCCCGAGGACGAAGGAGGAGGGAAAGGAGGAGGAGAAGCGCCCGAGAACGAAGGAGAAGGAGGAGAAGGGAAGGAGGAGGAAGAAAACGGAGGGGGACAGAAGGAGGGAGAGCAGGGAGGGCTGGAAAAGGACCATCGGCGCGGGCTGGAGGCGGTTGACCAGACGGGGTGGCCGACGTGGATGAGGGAGGGCTTCGGTCTGCTGTGGGAGTGCGAAGGAGGGCGTGAGTGGAACGAGGCTGTGGTCAAGTGGGTGGACCTAGAACGGGCCTATGGCCTTGTCAATTCAGTAAGTGGCGCCGAATGGAATGGGGATGTGTTAACAAGAATCTACCTAGACGACGCCGCTGCCAAAGCCTGGAAGACCCGATGCAATTGGCGCTTGGGTGAAAGGCGGCCGGTCGACATCGAAAATGCCCCCAATCAAGCTGCCCAAGCACGCCAAGGATTGGTGGAAGTGGTGGGCCAGCTTAGCCCCTTCATGGCGACAACGAGACGACGCCGGGCGACCCATTATTGGAGGCCACGGCCCGTGGGGAGGTTTGGTAAAGCCCGGCGGTAACGGGATGCTGACAGCACTTCTCTGTCTCGGCTGGTGGCGGCGAACAGAGGGGAAGGCGACAGAGGATTGGTTGGCAGCTGTTGAGGACGTGAAGTGGGTCCTAGCCGGTCTAGTTTCCGAGGCCAAGTAAGTTCTAAGTCTTGCCTTTTCTCACGTCCAGCAGGCAAGCTGATGCCCAAATAGGAAACGCCCCCTTGTACAGGACGCCAGCGAAACCTCCGATTCCCCGAAGCCTGCGAAACGCGTCCGTCGTGCCCACCGAGCGTAATTCTTTTGTTTGCTATAATGTACCCCTAAATTGTGTTTTTGATGCGGAATATTTGGCGGTGGCAGGTGTGATAAACATTAAATAAGCCATTAAATAAGCGCACGTGCTGTCGTGGTGAGAATTTCGCAACGGTCGGGAACGCCCGCAGTGCGAATTCAAAGTCCGCAGCTGTGCCGTGCCCTCTCCCAACGGCCAACGAGCCCCCCGCGCTACGCGAGGCTAAGCGAGCAATGCCGCAAAGCCGTACGCAACCTTTTTAAGTGAAGATTCCCACGCCGACCAACTTCGACCTATTTTGCATTGCGCACCTCGAAGCCCCTCGGGCTATTTTGCAATAACACTACAACCTCAGCTGGGTGAGTGGCCTCAGCGACTGTCAGTACCGCTGTAGCGCGTGATTGCAGGCGCCGACGCGTCCGGAGTCCCGACGAAAATCGCGACGATGCGACCCTCAGCATCCAAGATGAACAGGGGATCTCTAGATAAAAAGGATCAGGTTCAGGGAGAGATTAAAAAAGGCTCCTGGACGCACTTTCCATCCCACTGGATGTATCGGTAACCTTGAGCGAGCAGCTCGTGCAATTCGCGGAGCCGACGAATAATCGCTGGTCGTCGGCCACGACGACGAGCAGTCCGAGGTGGTGTGGCCTCAAATACACGGCGGGGACCAACCCAGGCTCCTGGACCCGCCGTTCGGAGGTCTGCAGCGTCAAACGCGACTCGTTCGGGAGGTAAGGTGCGGTGCGCTTGAGAGTGCCTTTCACTAGGTGTACGGTCATATGGTCCCCTGGCGAGGGCGTGTTCCTGGCGTTTCTTCTGGCGGCGCGCACGCTTATTCGCAGCTTCACGTTTTTTTAGGTAGGCGACACGAATATTGGAAGTCGCTGGCGGTGGTGGCATAGGAGACAAGGCGCCGGCAATTGGTTGAGGCAGTACGCCGACGAGGCGGGGTTCGTCCATATCATCCCAGCCCGGCTGAGCTATGGGAGACTCGACGTCTTCACTGTCCGAGTCAATCTCCCAATCCTCCTCGTCTATGGCCACATCCAGTTGGTCGGCGCGCGCGGAGGCAGCAGCAATAGATGTTGCTAGATGGTCTTGTAAGGAAATTCCAGTCTCGAATAACGTGAATGATGCATTGGGAGGGAGCGTCTGTGTAACTTGGAGATCGTATGGAGAGAACTCGCGCCCGCTATGAAGTGTGCGGGCCATGTGCAGCCGCACACAAGAGACCTGAATTGAGTGATTAGTTCATTGGAATTTTGAGAGTGAGGCAGTTGGAGCGGGACTCGGGGGGTGAGCACGCCGTCAACACCGGCAATGGAAGCCTCTGGTTAGTCCCCGCGCACAGCTGTACAGCTGCCACCCCCCATACTGGGTGTTTGGAGGGGAATTTACTCACTAGAGACGATTGAGAGCAAGATTAAAGAGGGTGTAGTGGAGGAAAGTGGTACGAGGTCAAGGAACCAAGGCCAAATATAGAACATAAAGGCCGTAGAGCGGTGTAACGCGTGACCCCGTGACCATCAGCATCCTGGAACACGGCATTTCGTTCATTGTGCTGGGACCACACCGACTGCCGTTTCACGCCTGCACAGAGAACTATCCAAAATACGCCTCCACACGCAACAACACGCAAATTCGACTGCAAATATTGGCTGTTGGGGTGGATCCCTGGGGCATGGATTTGGCGGGGTTTTGAACTGGAACACGATGTACGGTAAGTGTGGTTTGCCAATACATCGCGGGCCAACTACTAATAATAAAAACCATCTACTAGGGCTCCTCCACACCCAACGACGCGCAAAAAACTCGAGCCCTTCAAGTCTTTCTGATCGCTCGCTGGGTGGATGGGTTTGGTGGGGTTTTGAACTGGAACACAATGCACGGTAAGTGTGGTTTCTCAATACGTCGCGGTTCAACTGCTGATAATAAAAACTAACTATTAGGGCTATTCCACACCGAAAGACAGGCAAAACACTTAAGCCCTTCAAGGCTTTCTTGTCGCGCGATGGGTGGATGGTGGGGTTGGTGGGGTTTTTACACTGGAACATGATGTACTGTAAGTGTGGTTTCAAAATACATCGCGGGCCGACTACTAATGATAAAACCTATGTCCTATAGTCCTTCCGCACCCAACGACGCACAAAAAACTCAAGCCCTTGAAGTCTTTTTTATCGCTCGATGGGTGGATGAGTTTGGCGGGGTTTTTGCACTGGAACTCAATGTACTGTAAGTGTGGTCTCAAAATACATTGCGGGCCGACTACTAATAGTAAAACCTATGTCCTATAGTCCTTCCGCACCCAACGACGCGCAAAACACTCAAGTCCTTCATTTCTTTTTGGTCGCTCGATGGGTGGGGTGATTTTGGTGGGGTTTTGCACTGGAACCCGATGTACGGTGAGTGTGGTCTCCCAATATGTTGCGAGTCAACTACTAACAATGAAAACTAACTACTAGTGTCCTTCCGCACCCAAAGACGCGTAAAAGGCTCTAGTCCTTCATGTCTTTTTGGTCGTTCGCTGGCTCGATGGGTTTGGCAGGGTTTTGCACTGGAACTCGATCTGAGGTGAGTGTGGTTCCTCAATACATCGCAGTGCAGCTACTAATGATTGAAATCAACTATTAGCACTCTTCCGCACCCAACGACGCGTAAAACACTCAAGTCCTTGATGTCTTTTTGGTCGCTCGATGGGTGGGGTGATTTTGGCGGGGTTTTGCACTGGAACTTGATGTCCGGTGAGTGCTGTTTGCCAATACGTCGCGAGTCAACTGCTGATATTAAAAACTAACTACTAGTGTCCTTCCGCACCCAAAGACGCGTAAAAGGCTCTAGTCCTTCATGTCTTTTTGGTCGTTCGCTGGCTCGATGGGTTTGGCAGGGTTTTGCACTGGAACTCGATCTGAGGTGAGTGTGGTTCCTCAATACATCGCGGTGCAACTACTAATGATTGAAATCAACTATTAGCACTCTTCCGCACCCAACGACGCGTAAAACACTCAAGTCCTTGATGTCTTTTTGGTCGCTCGATGGGTGGGGTGATTTTGGCGGGGTTTTGCACTGGAACTTGATGTCCGGTGAGTGCTGTTTGCCAATATGTCGCGGTTCAACTGCTGATATTAAAAACTCAATACCAGGGTCTTTCCGCACTCAAAGAGACGCAAAACTCTCAAGTTCTTCACCTTTTTGTTATTGTTTGCCTGGTGGGTCGGTTTGGCGGGGTTTTTCCACTGGAACTCAATGTCTGGTACGTGGGGTTTCCCGGCATGTTCCAGTTCAACTACGAATTGCAGAAGCCAATTGCCAGAGTCCTTCCGCACCCAACGACGCATAAAAGAGTCAAGTTCTTCATGTCTGTGTGGTCGCTCGATGGGTAGGTGGGTTTGGCAGAGGCATAGCCACTGATCCCTTCTTGCTTCAGCTCAACGACGACCAAAATGGGGCGAACTAAAAATAAATCAACCCAGGAGCAAACGGGGTGAGTTTATTGCTCTTTCTTGATATGTGTATCTAAACCTGCATGCCCATTACAGCTCCACGGCAGCGGAGAGAAAAAAACAGGCGTGGACAACGTACTACGAACAAAAGTAGGTGTCCGCCAGAGGATATCCATAGATATCATGTCAAGGATGAACATCAACAGCGCCGATACCATACGGGAGAAACGACGCTTACAAATGGCGGAAAAAAGGTGCGCGGCAGCCAAACTTAATACCGTGCTTGTATTAATGGTGCTTTAGGGCTTTGCTGAAAGCCAAACAGCGCGCGTCGGATAAACCGAGACCGAAGAAAGAACCGAAGAAGAGACATTGGACCGAGGCCACAGCGCGGTAGGCCCTGATAACGAGCAGCAACAGGATCCTGGCTTACCCGATGGCGATGTGGGAGGCCCGTCGGTCGACGTTGCGCATGACAACGAGGATGCGCGGATCCTCGCTGATGCGGAGCGAGAGGCCTCCGAAACCTGGCTGGGATGTGGCAAACTGGGCTTCTCGAAGGCCCGAATTGCTGTCCAGGTGAGCGGTTTCTTTTCTTCTACTCAAGGGACCATCTCATTATGACTCAGGAACAGCATCGCCCCTGAAAGCCCATTCCACAACTGGCGGTACGTTGATCTTTTTTTAATAAAAAATCAAGAAGTAATGCTATTGTCGTTTGTAGTAATGCTGAGGCTATCGAGGAGGCGTTTGGGGAGGAGGTTGGGTCGGATGATGATGTGGGGTCAGATGATGAGCACGAACCGGGCGTGAGGTAAGTAGGATTTTCGTGGCACCCGAGGGGGTTAACATTCGGTGTTTTAGAAGCATCTCTGAAGTGGCGCATGAGGCTGCCAATCAGTACGTGGTGGCCAAAGCGCGTCTGATGCTTCTGACGCCTATTCCGAACAGTTGGGAAGTTGACATCGATCAAGATTCAGAAAGGTACGCGCTTCTTGGCTTCATTGGGCAGGGAAGGTTGAGCAGTACAATACAAGCAGCGGGGACTCCAGGCAGCGTCAAAAGCTGCGCTTCATGACGCCGACGGGCAGCCCCAGTCCCAGTCCAAGCCCCGAGCCCCAATGGCGGATGCCGAGTTTCATCGATTATCTCGATGACTACATGCACCGCAGGCGAATGTGACTTCTTTTAACAGCGGGCGGATCTCAGATACTTGTATTATCCCCAAACAATTAAAGTACATATTTTTGTGCGGTTTTTGCGCCCTGGTGGAATGCTTATAGAAATTGAGGAAGGGGAGGAAACAAGTGGGCAGGAGCTTCAAAACGCTGTCACATACATGTAAAATATATTTAAAACTAAAAACTACACTTCATTCCATTTCTGCACGTTGTTGGGCGGGGCCGCGAGGTAGTGTGAGCGGTACCAGGCGATGGCCTCGCGACGGCTGGTCTTCTTCTGCTTCAACTGGTTGGGGACGCCGTTGCAAACGGCGTCGGCTTCGTCGCTGTGTGAATGATTTAGAGTTCGAAGAATATGCAAGAAAAAGAAAGAAACAACGTACGCTGTGCGATACATACCCGGCTCGCGTCCGCGGATGACGACGTACCAGGTCTCGCCAGATCCTTCAGGGAAGGCGGCTTCGAGCTGCGCAGGTGTCTTCGCAACCCCGCGCACGAATACAGGGCCAGCGGCTTCGCATCGGTTTCTGCCGCGACGGTGGCGGCGGCAGATGTCGCAGCGGCAACCTCAGCCGCGAGAATGACGGGTAGTTTCGCTGCGAACGCATTAGTGAGGGCACAATCAGTGGAGATGGGTGAGATACCTTGCAACTCGACAGCAAGGCGGGTGGTTTCCAGGGAGGAGGCGGCGAAACGATCCACAAGTGCGACCAACGCCTCCAGCTCGGTGGGGGCGGAGCTGGAGGTCTTGGTCGCGGCGGCAGAGGAGGTCATGGCTGGGGGGAAGATGTCAATGTGGGGGTGGATATCAAACGGTAAATGAGATCAATCTGAAACAAGGATTATTTATTTATCAGAGATACCTGGGAACGCACCTTATCATCGGAAACGTGTGTACAATGAGCGTGTGGCCGATCACACGCACATGCAGAAGCTCAGAACGATGATGGACTGTGATGCTGAGATTTTGCAGAAACCCATATCGAGCGTATGTCTCTTTGTGGAAAGTTATCGGGGTGAAATTGTTTTGCATGCGAAAGCACTTGAATATTTACTCGTTTGGGGCAATACAACAGCTAAAAGCAAATGATGCACTCACATACGCGTTTAAAGAGCGAAATGTGACTGGCGAGGGTCGAATTTTGCGCGGAAGTGGAAGGTTTTGCTATGGCGGTGAAGTGGTGACCGCTTTTTACCTCTCCACGTCGCACTGGTTTTCTTGACGCGCCTTTCCCTTCCTGATCTCGGTCATTAATTCCCATTGTCGCGCAAAATTTGTCTTCCATGTCCCTGCTTTCACAGTTATTGTCCAGCGTTCATGGGCAGAGGAAGAAAAAGCCAGCTTGGCGCGGATAAGCTGGCTTACCTGGAGTCGCACTTTCCAGAATTCCAAGAGCTTCAACCAAATCTCGGCCGATTCTGGACGAAGGTGGAACGGGGGTGGAACGATAAGTGGCCCGTCGAGCTCGACTTGGGACTACCCATGCTCAGCACACAGGGTGTGTTGATTGAGACACTGGTGTTTCTGTGGAGCATCAGGTCGCGGTGGGCGAAGCTCAGGAAAAAAATAAGACGGTCAGTAATATTGGACGCTGTGGTGTGCGTAGTAGGGCCGCACTGACGCTCGAGCAGACTATCCACAACTGGTTTAATAACAGATCGCAAAAGGAAAAGAAGCTGTTGAATGGCTCGAGCGGGACGAACACCTTTGGGTTGAAGGAGCTCATGGCTAACTTCGGTGGAGGGGGGAAGCGGACACGGAAATTGCACCGCGTCGAGCTTTGGCAGAAGCGCAATCCAGAAGTTTTGGAGGAGGCGCTGAAGGCGACGGAGTACCACAATTTGATGGGCACATCCGACGACGAGGAAACTCCCGACGAGCGGACCACGCGAATCAAGACTGGACGCAGTGCGATGCTGAAATTGCAAAGGCAAGTGCGCGCGGAACAGTTTGAAAAGGCGTCAGAGGAGGAGAAGGCAGCAGTCGAAGAGGCGTTCAGCCAACAGGAGCGCAGGAAGACTGGGCTCGCGATGGGAAAGGCTGAGACGCCGGAGGAATTCCAAGAGTGAGTGGATCGACGTTCAAACGGCTTTCAAAATCATCTAAAGTGGCTCGCTGCAGGGGATTGGAGAAGCTCGGGCCACTGTTGAAGACATTCCATGGGGCGCTGGGGGAGCTGACTGGATGGGTGGGTGGGACGGTCATGACTGGCCCAATACCGAACCAGGGTGGCAAGATTGGGACACAAAGGTACCGTGACCGCGCTTGTAGTGACACTCGTCTTATTTGTTCTCAGCTACTGCCACGGCGTTACTCCAGCGGGCCACACTCTCGACCAAGCGATCGCCGGATGGGACGACAACGTCGTTGCACCACTGCAACAGTTTGGCAAGAAGGTTTTTGGTGCGCTGTCTCCTGTTCCTTGTCCTTGAGAGCAGAAAAGCTGAGAAAGCCGATCATTAGATCACCCGACTCGACGAGCGCGCGCTTTTCAAGTACCTGAATCTGAGGTCGCACTGGATACAGGCTCTTCAGGCGTCTCTGGCCCCTCGGACGACGGAGCGCACAGCCATGGGGTCGGAGGGCCAGAGCCGCCGAAGGAAGACCGCCAGAAACGCCAGCGCAAGAAGAAAAGCAAAAAGAAGAACAAACAGGCGGCGGAGCCATCTGCCTACGCCGACACTGAAGGGGCTGCTATCCCACCCGCTGCGTCGTTCTTCGACGCAGCTCCCGCCGGTCGCTCATCTGCCGAAAACTCCGCTGGAGGTGACTGGTGGAATAACGACGACTGGCGTGCGGAGGACTCAATCCCTGCGAAACTTACCATGGACCCAGCGCTTGACATGGCCCTGTTCGCCTCCCCAGCGGTCGATCCCGCAGTTATGGGCTTATACACATGCCCAACCGTCGATCCCGCGGCTGAAATGTCTTACAACCTTTCCCCACCCGCGACAACGTTGCGCCTTTCCCCACCCGCGATGACAAGGCCCAAACCACGACCTGCGCACCGCGGGTCTTTGTTTGGACGTGCCGCAGACGACCCAGCGGACGACCCAGCGCCCTTTGAGCTGACATCGCTTTCGGAGGAGTCAGCGACGCACAGCGACCTTTCACCTTTTGTCTCAAATTTCGTCTATCAACCCCTGACTGCGTCTATCGACTCGAGCTCCGGGGCTGCAGCTCCGCGCACCCCAGTCCCCACACCCTCAGCGCCTGTCTCTCCGAATTTTGGATCCTATTTCACTTTGCCGAAACCCGCCACGCTTTCGATGCCGACTCATCCGGCGACTGCTCTACCTACACATAGGTCCCCGGGTCCCGTGGCTCCAGCTCCGCGTTCCCCAGCCGTCACGCCTTCGAGGCCCTCTTCTGCAGCACCAACGCCGACGCCCCAGCGCCAAGCATCCGGTACCCCGATCAGGCAGACGCCAATCGTGCAAACGCCTTCGACACCCGCTCCTGCAGCAGTAGCGGCTCCTGCTGTAGGAGCACCGACTCCCCAGTGTCGCGCACGCGGTACGCCAGCCATGCGGACGCCAGGAGTGGGGATTCGTCCTTCTTCATCTGCAGTAACAACTCCCTCACCTTTGCGTGTCGTGCACACTGTGACGGCGGCATCAACGAAATCGGCGACTTCACCCTCTCATCCAGCACCACTCCCCGCTCTCACTGCCTCCGCGACACCCGCATCGACATCGTTGGCCCATGCGCAGGCGGTAACCATGACGATGACAACGCCTGCGCCTGCGCCAAGACTGTCGCACGACAACTTTCCGGAGTCGCGGCCAATGTGCAATCCCCCCGTCGGGCCAAAGCCAGACAAACCAGGACGAGGCGGCCGCGGCGGGCGGCGAGGTGCGCGCGGAGGTGGGCGGGGGAGAGGAGGACGAGGAGGAGGCGCGCGGGGAGGAGGTGCACAGGCAGCCGAGGGAAGCGCGGACGCAGGCGAAGGCAGCCCACACACCCCGGTCGAGAGCGACGCAGGGGACGGTCGTTTCCTGCAGACGTACGACGCTCTAGGGAACGTCGTTGCGTTGCCATTGGAGACGCACATTCCCACCTTGTCGGCGGCGCAGAAGAGGCAGCTTCTGGAGATAGGGAGGAAGCACGATGCTGGTGAGGAAAAGGCGAGAAAGGCCGGAAGAAGCGAGTCGGCGACGGGAGGTGTACACATTCCCTCCCCCGCCACCGGGACATGAGCCGTTGGCTGCGGGACCCGCGGCTCTCGGAGCCCGAATGGTGCGCCCAGAACCGAGCGCTCTCGGCAGTCGGGTCAGGCGTCCCAGCGCCAAAGTCGCGGAGTCTGAGCCGCAGAGGAAACGTACGATGGCGGAGATTCGGGCGGAGGCGGCTCAAAAGAAATCGGCAAAGGACGCTCCGTCGAAGAGAAAGTTAGACCTCGAGAATGAGCTCCCCCACCCGCAGAAAAGGCGAGTTCTCGTTTCTATTTGAGTCTTCAATTTCTGACTGTCGGTTATAGGCGCAAGGTGACTTAAGAATATATTCTTTCCTGCGCAACCAGGGTTCTCCGACGCAGCTGCTGGTCAACCAGCGTTGCTACTGTCGTCTATTGTCGTCTACCGTCGTCTACTCCCGAAATTTGTACGTCCCACAGCGTTAATGAATTATACATCGTATTTGGTCTCGATTATTTGAGTATAAGTCAGTTTTGATCGCCGTAGGCGCTTAAGCGAGCGCCTGCGTCTACGTCCAAATTTGGAGTTCAAATTAGATTGCCGTGCCTGTTCGCCTAAGATTCGGCGCGTTTGGTTTCAAAAATTGTCCCTAAGTCGATTATCGCGGCGCCATGACCTTCAAACAAATTAAGAGAAAATTAAGAGAAGAATGTATTCAATTGCCTGACGAGTAGACCATAAATACAAAGGGGAAAATGAAGAAAATTGGGGTCGCGGAGGATTCATGCAGAGTTTTGAGGGAAGGAGAATGTTGGGAAGCCATTAGGGTTGCGCTCAGCGGCCATTTTTCAGGCCGCGAGCCAACCGCCGACAGTTTTGAGATTTTTAAGCCTGAATGGGGAACGGCTAGGCGGTAGGCGCGGCGCGGGGGCAGGAATGTGGCGGACCCGCGTGCGCAGCGGTGGAAAATGAGCGGGATAAGGAGCTGGATGTGCAGGGAGGATTGTACAAATTTAGTGCATCAAATAATCGAAAATTTAATGCATCAAATAATTGGGGGGCGGGCGGGACGATCGGCGCGGTTGGTGGGTGCGGCAAGAGTAGAATCAGTGGGGAGCACCGACCGTAAGGGTGTCGCAAGGTTGCTGGACAGCCGGGAGGGGGAGGGAACTGGCAGGGTGAGGGAGGGGCAGCGTGGGAAGGGAGAAGCCGAGGAGAAGGCCGAGCCATGCGAACATAACACAGGCAAATACAGGCGCTTTTGAGGCGCCCCCCCAATTCAAGGACCTAACAGGAGAGCCCTGGTGGGAAACGACCCCATCCACGCTCAACAGACCCTCAAGGTACGTTCATATGTTGCCTGGCTAACGTATGTAGCCCTTGATAGTGTACCAGGAAGCCGTACGAAAGTGGAGGAGCGCTGCACATTTTGGGTGGGCTGTCCGCACCGCCACGCGCCTTTTCGTGCACAGACCACTGCGCCATACGACCCCGCCGCCGGATAGCCTGCCTGATGCGGTCGCAGGTGCGTACCCCTACAATATATATAAAGCGTCCTCGCTGATTACAGGCGTTTATATATAAAAGGGCACCTCTAATTCACAGCCATTTTTTATATAAAATCGCCCTATACGCCTGGCGGCGGAGTAGAGCTTGATATTGTTGCGCTTCTTCTTCGACTCGAAGAGGCACTGAATCGTGAATTAGTTTGACATGGAAAAGAAAAGAAAAATTAACCCACCGTTTAGGATGGAAAGGATTGCCTTGAACTCGAACTGACCCTCGACAGAAAAGTGCTTGATAGCGAGGTGGTCTTCCAGTCGTTGGCCACAGTCATGGTAGATGGATTTCTTGACCGGGCATGCAGGTGATGTCGTCTGTGCGCCTTATCAACTAGACTTTCCATGGCAGAAAAAAAAGAAATTGACGCACCCTTGAGTCGCCTCGAGCTGCGACTCAACCTGAGCGAAGTCCGACCCACGACCGCCGAGAGCACAAGCAGCGCAATCAATGACGGGGAAGCCGACTGCCTGAGCAGATCATTCTTCTTGTGAGCTACTAGACGAGTCGTCTCTAAGGTCTCCTCCGTCTCTCGTATCTCCATGAAAAGCCAAAGTCCGTATCATCACATCCAACCCCTGTGCGAATAGGACGGCCCGAGGCAGCCAGATATCCCGAGGGAGTGCGACAACAATTTCTTGCCCTCTGGTTCCAGGATTGATTACCTCCGTCACCGGATATGCTCTTTCCTCCCATTCTTCTTCGAGGACCCATAACCACCCGGCACAATACCCCGCCGAATAATTTCTGTCAACGCCGCGCGGAAACTTGCTTCGCCCTCTGCCGATTGAAAGGGGTTGCTATGGCGGGCCACTTTGACGGCAGGATGGCGAATGTTGTTCGCCAAATCAGCAGTAATGGCATTGGTAAGATATTCGTTGGGCTCATCAACCCACCCATCTTCTTCGTCTTCGGGATGTCCAGCCCCTGTCTGCCCAGGACGTCGATCCTGCTCAGTGCCATCAACCCCGTAGTACCGGTTAATTGTGTCGGGATGGACGTCATCCATTGGATCTGTAGAATATACGCCGTCGTTCAATTGACCAATAAACCGCAAGTCCTGGAAATTCATGTGTCAATCTGAGACTCGGATTTGGAGGATAGACATTCGAATGCGTACCGCAGGGCTCTGGTCATTTGTTCCCCGGCCGGAAATTGGGTGAGCGTTCCATTGCGTTTGAAATTCCCGGCAGTCATCGTTCACGTTGGTTAGAAATAACTGATGGAGTAACCAGATATGATGGGCATTTTTACGGTCCAGTCTGTGCAGATTGCCCAGGCCGCCAGGCGTGTGAAAAAGGCGCGCCATCGACGCGCAAACTGTACCCCTACTTCCACCCATAATCGCTCGATGCGAGTGTTCGTCGTTGAACTAGAAACAATGGAAACAAGATAAGGAGAAATATTTGGATAAAAGAAAACATTAGCTTACAATCCCCACATAAACGATGCTCTGTTCGGCCCACGGTGCAAAATCATCCAAACAGACACTTTCACATTTTCCCCTCCACGGTCACCGCGCAGCCTCGACGGCGTCCCATACTCCAGCATGGCTTGTTTAAAAACCTCTAGTACGGTACTGGCTCGATTATTTGTACTGGCTCTCAATCCTGTTACCTGGATATTAAATAAGCCAGGCATTCCGTCGTTACACAATGTTAATTCTTACCGTTCTGCAATATCCGTCAATAAACCCATGGATTACGATCCCCCACCAAATGAGCTTATGATGTCCATCACCATGCCAGAGATAGTTTGGCCTCGGGACCGAGTACGTCCTCCTGTGGATCTTCATTTTCCGAAGCAGCTGGCCCAGACCATCTACTCTGGCCAGAGACATCTGCACACGCAACCCTTGGTTACGCAAGAATCCCATTGTGTATCTCCTCCCAGCAGTTGGTTTGGCAGCTTTGTATCCACGCACAAGCGTATCAAGCTCGGTGTCTGTGATGTCGCTGTATTTCTTTTTGATTCCTGCCTCTTTCATCTTGTTGGTCATTGTGTTCTGGTGAACTCTCAGCGTAGATGCTAGCGTCTGCTGAGAGATATTTCGGTTTGTTGCGAACGCCTCCTTGATCAACTGAACATTGATTTTCTTTTTTGGCCGCCCGCGTTTACCAGTGCGGATAACTTCGACGGGCTCTAAAAGGTTATGTTGTTACGCTCACTGTTTAGAACTCGTAAGCCTCAACCTATTGAAGAAAAGACAAAGGACACTTACATTCCTTCCGCTGCCATAGCCGCCAATTTCAGTTCGCAAACCAGTGGTCCAATCACATGTGCACATTCATGGGTAAAGGCTTGGTCAAGGCCTTCGAGTTCTAGCTGCTCCAAGATGGGAACCATTTCGTTAACGAGTTTTTCAGACGCTAGATTAAGCCGTAGAGGCTCTCCGTCTTGGTGTAAAAGTGCTATCGCGTGAGCATAGGTGCTGCCCAGAATTTGGTAGGCGGCAAGCACGTTAGCCGGCCATCCATTCACATTTTCAGGCAGAGGTGGGAGAGAATCTGGAACCATATTCAGAGGTGTAGGCCGGAAAACTGAGCTCTCATATCAAGTACGTATTAGCGGCCGGATTGCGGCCGTATACTATCACTCCAATAATACCACCACACAGCCAATTTTTCTTTGTCTTCCTCACTTCAACCTCTCTCTTTCACATCTATCCTATCGTTTCTCGCTTGCTCATCTATGGATTCTTCGACTGCGGACTCGGACGTCATAGGTGCTATGGACGTCGATTCCGGATCCAATGACTCCCAGTCAAAATGGGGTCCAGCAGGGCTTCGTGAGGCAGGAACCAACCACAGCCTCAATTACTTCTACAAAGATGGATCCGTGTACATTAAGGTAAGTCACAGAGGGCATTCTTGGCCCTAGAGCCTCTTGCTGATCAATATTTAGCCCCACAACTCGTCTGTCATATACTGCGTCTGGGGCTCCTGCCTCGCGAAATTCTCCGAATTCTTCAATGATTTGCTGTCTCTGGCGAATCCTAATCCAACTATTTCGCCATCAGGCGGATCAGGAGCCGACTGCAAGATGGAAAAGAAACCTGTCGAAACAGCCCGTAAGAAAGCCGAAGAGTCCGGAGGGGATGGCAAGAGCGAGGGCTCACCTCTCTGGACTCAACCAACAGAGGCTGCCTTCGAAGTTTTCCTGGAATGTGTTTTTTCAGAGTACGGGTCTTTTCCCATCTCGCGTCCGACCTGAAACTTATTTGGCTTATCCAGATTAGGCCAGGATGTCCTCAAAACCCGTCCTGTTGCGTTCTGGGTCATCGCATTGGAGATGGCCGATTTTTTCGGCGCGCCACTTGTAACTCGATCAGCAAAACGCGGGTTGAGTGCTTGCAAGGATTTCGATCCCATTCTCCGCCTTCAGCTCGCCATACGATATGCGATTACCGAATGGATCAACCCAGCATTCCGCCGCCTGATTTACGCCCCTCTTTCTTCCCTTACTTCTGCTCAAATCGAGCAGCTTGGCTTCCACGCCTACGTCATTTTAGCCAAAACCAGTCCAAAATAACCACGCATCGCATTTTGTGTGCTCTCACTATTCCCCCTGTTGAGCACGGCGAAGCATGCGACGATCATACGGCTTGCAATAAATCGTGGGCCCACGCGTGGTGGGGACCCCGGGAGAGTCCATCAAGCACGGTGTAGCCGTTGCACTCATCCACCCTAACCACGTCCCAGCTCAAAAGATCATTCATCAACTCCCAAACATTATCACCAGCTGGCACATGCTCGAGGAATGTCGCAGGCAGACCGTTCGTTCGCTCGCAGTATCTCCCAGTCGGCTCCTGCAGGAAGAGGGGATCATCATGGCTGCGATCGAGGAGCTCAAAAAACTCCGATAGACTATTGACGGTACTACTACATAGAACTTACCTAAATTTTGCTTATTCTTTACTATTACACTCGTTCTCCGTTATCATGTCGCTCATTTAGATAGTACAGTCCTTTTAATAATAATAACTTCGTTCACTGTATGCCTGGACGACACTGTCAATAAAGCTTCATACCAATGAGGTACCGGCAGACCATATTTAAGAAGCCCGATCTTGAGGTAGAGGCTCAACGTGCCATAAAAGTCGGCGTGCAGGCGCCTAGAAGGAATTCCCTTTTTGGCGCCTGACGTGCGTAGGTGGCTGTGCTGGGCTCAATCTTCCAATCTTCCATACACGCTGGACTAACTAGCTGCAACCCATTACAATCAGGATCACAGCGAACACTGGCAAAACTGCAAGGAACCTATGATACTAACACAACATGAATTTTCCGAACTACCTCTGGGCGATCTGTGGTCCGCCGATGCCCAAACCCCTCCCCGCTCCGAACCTCACTCCAAAATGTGTCGTCCTCCCACTTGCCACCGCAAGCACCTCTACGGTCGTGCCGCCCATCACATACCAAACGCTTGAGGGGCTCCTTGCTGACCTCACGTGGGCTTTAGGGCCATTGCTGCACATGGCAATACGAGTTCAGTGCTGGACGGGGAAAATGTTATGTTACAAGTACAGAGTTGAAACCCGGATGTGAAAAAGACTCTGATGCGAAAGTTCTGTAATTATGAGCCCAGTCTTGGTCGTGTTCACCGAGTATTTTTTGTAGGACTTTTATAGAGACTATCAACAAACCTACGTATTTAAAAATGCCCATTAAAATCGTCGGCCAGCAGAAAGAATTGAATCCCTGCCAAAAAATAGAAACTTGTGGCTGTGCTACAAGCAGCGAACGGAGAAGTCTTCCTATGAGCTAGCCAGCGTCTTGTACGTTCGACCCCCTGGAATGATGTTGTGCTCGGTTGGCATCTTGTAGAATTCTGTAAGGATAACCACCCATACAGTACTACATGTTTGTCTTCCGTAAACTCGTTGTTCAGCTTGTGGACCACGCGAGTATAATATACCCCCCCCCCTATGAGTGTGTAAAACATTTGGCAAAGCCATTATCGCACATGGGGGAAATTTAATAATGGCTCTGACTCCTCCGACCAGCATCGGGTGTTGGGGATGCAGTCAGCATGATCAATAACGTGATTTTTCGCATCAGGGTCGCACGCCGAAATGGCCTGGAAAAGCAATGGGCTCCTACCTCACGACGATAGTCCAGAAAAATCCCAAAATATTTGGACGTACATTACATGATGGTAATGTTGTATTCACCAACTTTTGAGGGACATAGCTCGGCATGCCATCGGAACAAATGGACAAGCTTTAAAATTTTCGCATCTGGGTTTCAACTCTGTATACTTTGCAAGCTATAACCAAACAAGTTATGTCATTATTCATCGTCTGTTCTCGGCTCATCCCACTCGAGCATATACTACGGCCACTGCTTTTTTGTTCCACAAGAATGAAGGTTGAGAGGGTTTGTAACTGTAGCTATGTTTACTTCTGGGGTACAAGTAGATCCGGTCGTTATACCATCGTGGAAACAGATTTCGCCTTGCCTATCTATGAATCTGCAGGTGAAGTGACACTGGTTTTGCCCTCCATACATGACTCCTCATAGCTTAAATTTTCCAAGATAACCATTGCAATCAATGGCTAGTTCCCTATCGAGCGATAACCGGTCGCTGTTTATATCAATTATAGCATGGAGGGTAAGGACATTACTTTGGTTCTCATGACCATTTTTATTTGCACACCGTTGAGGCGGCAATGTGGACATGCTGATCTGCTGTGGGACAAGTAGTCTAAGAGCCAAGTATGCAATGGTAAGCCGTTTGGATGGTCCACTCTGTTGTTCAATGCAGCCGACAGATAGCTTTCGAGGATTCCATAAGAGCGGCTGTCTGCGTATCCGCATTCCATGCACATTTGGCGAGTGGTACCGTAGCATTTCTCAGGCAACAACGCCCGCGCTAACTTGTCTATGGAAGTACAGTTTGGTCCATTAGGAAACGCTCCTGGGTCTTTTGTGTGAAGTTTTCGACGAATTTTATTTATTGCTTGTTCAAACCTCATAGCTCCGGTGGATACTTGTCGCATGTGTGCCGCGAAGTCGGTTAGAAGCTCGCTGAATTCTCTCATATACCCTTCCCAATGCGGGCCGTCTTCTAAACACATATTTCCTAGAATGGTGAAAATTGCATCGTAAGCACAACTCCAGTTCTGAGAATCCCAAATAAGGCCGGCCGGACTAATTCGTATTGAGCGAGGAACTGGTTCAACAATGTTTGAAATTATATGTGCCAACTTGCTCTTTTTGGCACGGTGGTCCACTTGATTGATTTTATCATGCTGCACGTTTAGCACAGCGTTCTTACGTTTGTTGAGCATATTAATGGATGGTTTCCATTCAGTGTGCTCAACAGCGCCTGGTGCTCTGGGTCCCATGGAAGAGTTCCACTCCATAGATAGATGGAAATGCGAAGGGTCTCTGTGGTCAGTTTTCCACGCATAGAAAGACCGAATTAGACGTCTTCTGTACTCGGGACGGCACGGTCAACGGCACGGCCGTGACGGGTCCACGGCCCTGTAATATTTTTCTAGAGGTCTGTATTTCATCAGAGCATAATTCTATGACCTCTATGAGGTGTATATAGACTCTATTCAGCCTTTGCAGCCTGGTTGGTGAAGCTATAAACAATGTCTGTTCACTCACAGGAGATTCTGCACCTCCTGGTCTTCCCAATGGCCCCAAAGTGAAGTTCCAAGGACTCGAAAATTAATTGTGCGATCTGAAATCTGAATACCATGTGAGGAATGCGTAAAACAGAGGACAAAATTGTGGGGGAAACCATGTTGAAACTCGGCTATCATATCCGGCATGTGCCGGCATCAGCGCAACTTGGCTGTAACTTGAAGTTATACCACAAAGACATAGTAAATTACTGTCGGAGAAGGATTTCATGAGCACCTAAAAGTACTAGAGGGCCTCCATGATTAACATCAGACCCTTCAGATGCATTTGAAAACTTCCCGTTCAACAGCCGTCACGGCCGTGTTTCAACAGGCCGTGGTGGTGAACAGCCGTGCCGTACCCGTGTGGAAAGTCCGAAGAAATGGCCAACGGAACGGGCACGGGTGGCAGCACCAGGTCACTGCGGTAGGGAAGCGCCTTCTCAGTAAACGAAGTATCTGAAGTATATAAGAAGATCTTACCGTCACAAGAGCCAGATTAGAGTACCGACAATGCCAGATCTGTTCCAGCTAAGAAAAATTAGGCGGTCCCAAAGAGTGGAACAATGCGAAAGTGTTTACACAGGGGGCAAACATAATGGCAGTAGGCATACCCGCATCCGACACGCATCTGACACGTCTTCTGCCGGTCCTCGCATGGTCCTTGCCGCGGCCTCGTTGAGATGTCTAAAAATGAATTGATCACCGAGATTGACCCGGACCAATCTGCGTGAAATCCTTCCTCTACTCCCGTCATCTCCCCGCCTCAACTATTCCCCCCACTGTCTCCAACCAGTGCACAGGGCCACTACACATTCTATGCAACACAATATACTTTCTGGTTGCCTCAAAGGACCGTCGTATCCACGCCTCATTGATAACAATTTCCTCGAGTGCGCTATAAATTGTTCCACCCTCAGCGCTGCACCATTGTTATGTTCTTCTACTTCATAGGGAAGATATTCAGGTATTCTGCCTGTTCCCAGCTTCGCATTTCATACCTCCTTCCTGCTGGACTGTCTCCCCCGATGCCGGTGAACACCCGGTGCAAGTCGCGATAACTTCGACTGTTGTGCGCATGCAGGTGTCTTGTCGTGTTCATAGCACCGTACCACTGGGTACTGGTGTAATGCTTGCGACCAGCTCCATTCAAGCGACCTTTGCAGTTCCTAGTGCACGCCTCTTCCATGCCTCTGGTAAACCGGGCCATGATGCGAATTAGCTAATTGCGATTTTGCACATTTCTTTGTCCTCCTCGAGTTATTTCTAACCACCACCGTCAAACTTTCATCCTTTCTAGCTTTCTTCCACCAAAACACCACCCTCTCCATTCACCATGTCCGGGAGCCCTCGTGGTAGCAAGCGCAAATCCAGTGCGGGCGGTAGCGGACGCGCAAACACAAAGAGAGCGCGCGGAACGAATACAAAGGGGAAGGCTCCCGACGTAGGTGGCGCTGCTAGTACCAGTAGCACTGGTGCAGCTCCTGGCGATGCTGCCGGCGCAGCTTCCGCTGAAAAGGACAAAGAAGAAAACGAAACCAGGGCACACCGGAGGAACCCGCATGGAATTGCGCCAGATGATGTTGACGGAAAAAATGTGCAATGCAACAGAAAAATAAATTTGTTGATTGTTTTAAAAAATTGAAATTTTCTCTCAAGGTTAGAATATATATTCAATCAAGAGCCTCAAAAATATGTTGTCTGCCATGAAGTGGGAGAAAAATTGAATTGTGTGTGTGAACAGGATGGAAACATTGGTGTCCCTAAAGGTATTTCTGTTGACTCAAATGGCCCGAAAAATTCATGTAAACACGATATATTCTCGTAAATATTAAATGTGCAGATTGACCGCCATACTGAACAAGATAGTGGATGAGTTGACTATTGCACTTTACTACCTTTGTATTTGAAATGCTGGAATGCAGCACTAGATTTGAGTTCCTCGACAGACAGAATGGCCCGGAATTATCATGGGCTGTTAAATGAATCTAATCTGAACAGGAGGAATGTTTCTACACACAAATGGAGGGTTTTGGCCTCCTAGGAATTTGTGCCAGGACTCACAATCCTGCACTCCAGAACGACTTTTGTCGATATTTGTTATTAGGTCAAGCTCTGGTCCAAAGAGTCCAGACTCTCTGGGCTGTTAAATGAATCTAATCTGAGTAGAAGGGATGTTTTTAAACATGAGATAGAAGGCTTTGGCCTCTTAAGACTGTGTGCCATCTCACAATCCCGCACTCCAGAACGACTTCTGTTCATCAGTAAAACTACACATTCGTCTTTCGCATCTTACATCTTTAGAGGTCATCTTTCGGCATCTTTGTCTTGTAGAAAACATCTTCTGTCTTGGAAAGGGCATCTTTGGATGTCTTGGATCTTTAACCTCTCGTCTTGCATCTTTGGGCATGTTGTGTACATATTAGGTATCTAAAAGCTGAGATCTCGCATATGAAGGATGGAAATTGTCATTTCACGGGCATGATCTAGTTGATGCGTAATTAGCAATTCCCCTCAAGTGCACGGGAGAAGTAGTCAAGATCAGTGGGCCAAAAAGAAATCTCAATCGGGACGTCCTTTGTCGTGCCAAGGAGGCCGGAAAAGGTATGCTAAAGTTTTTTCAGGGTCTTTTTGAATCACACACCGGGGGAATTCAACGCGGGGCAAGCGGAAGTTTGCGAGTTTGGCCAAAATCAAGATGCGGTGAAATCTGACAAGTCATTCAAACTCCGCTGGCCCGTGCGTAACCATGTGATGTTTGATGGATGTTGATCAACGATCACTCGCACCTTGTCTTTTCCCCTCATCCCTCACACCGCTCTCGTGCTCTCCCCTGCCTCTACTCCCCCTGGTCCTCGCCATCGGGCCCGTCCCACGTTCTGTTGTCTCTCGGTGGTCCTTCACCACTCTTGGATGTTGTCGGGATGACGTGCCTGTCTCAGTCACGCTTACTCAATGTCGGCATGGCTGCTGTCATGGCAAGCTGAACGCGAGGACCTCCAAGCTCAAGCCCTCAAGCTTCAAGATCCCTCAAGTTCAAAGCCCTTCAAGTTGTCTTCAAAACCAACTTTAACTACAAAACTATGCAAGCTCAAGCCTTCAAGCTTCAAGGCACTACTGTATCCTGTCAACTGCACAACACTATACCTCGAGATCCCCTCAGAGCCTCTCGAAACCATCAAATAGCCAAACTCGTGTTCTCTTGGTCTCTTGGTGTCCCAATGACGTTGACCGTGGCACAAGGTACGTATCCATACTATTCCATTCCCCGCTGACTTGTATCTTTGTTTCCTTCAAGTAGCGGCCACCTGTTTCGACTTCGAGCCTCTCGTACCATGTCATAGCACTCATCAGGTGCTTTTATTTGCCTTCGTTGGTGCGTACTATGGTTGTTCTGTGTGTGAGAACAAGATAACGATGATTCCTCTGCAGTAATCCGTTTGGATGAATATAATCCAGTTTCTCTGTGCCACCCTACGTCGTGTTCCCGTACATCGAATGTATCACCTATATGCTTTAATATATTGTCTTCAAACGTATCTTTGCGAAGCTTTGTGAGGTATCAAACGTCTTTTGAGCAGATCTTGGTCAAACTCTCGTCGTCTTGGGCAGCTTTCCCAAGACGCGAGTCTTTCCTAAGAAAAGTGAATCTAGTTTGGAAAGACGTGACATCTTGGCGAAAATACGTCTTTCACGTCTTGATAAAGACGCCAAAGACGTCAAAGACGAAAGTGTAGTTTTACTGATGTTGATACTTGTTTGGAGGAAGTTCAGCCCAGAGCTCTCCTGGGCTGTTAAATGAACACAATCTGAGTAGAAGGGATGTTTCTAAACATAAAATAGAAGGTTTTGGATTCCTACAATTTTGTGCAATCATCCCCATTCAATTTTTTGCGGGCATTCTGTCCAGGAAAAGATCATGTGATGTGACTGTCACAAATCCGAACTTGTTTACTGAGGAGGGGAGAGTACTGGGAGAGTCGATTGGTAAAACTCGATCCCATTAAAAAGATTCCCGAACTGATGGGATCTTTATTGTTGACGATGATAAGTGAGCTCCGAACCTAGGATGGAAACTAACAGAAACAGCCAAAACAAAATACTACAACCAAAGAATCGGATGGAACAGACGAATCTAATCCCAAACAACCAATAGTATGCAGCAACTGTGGTGTAACATTCGTTCCAGAGGTACCAGACGAGTGTCAGTCCTGATTCAGAACCTTGTAAAGGTTGATCGGGAGAAAGTTTAATTCAAGAAGTCGTTGTAAGACGTAGCAAGCATTTGTTATGTACGAAACTAAGAGATCCCAAAGGATATCTGTTTCGGACACCAAGACCTGAGTCGGTTATGACCGACTATGACGATGGAAACTAAGGATCCAAAAGGATTCTGAAGTTTCCAACGCAAACAACACAGATAGAGTTTATTGGAATGAAGGGAACCGTGAGGTTCACCAATATTCCAAAGCGAAACTGAAAGTTCCGCAAAGTTTAACAAAGATGGTGGTGGTTCCAGACAACAAAACAACAAAACAGACGATTCCAAACGATTCCCAACCCAGTTCCCAACGATTCAAGGTCCAAGACCGGCGATTCTATACGATTCAAGACCCAAGGCCGGCGATTCTATATGATTCCAACGATTCAAGACCCAAGGCCGGCGATTCAATACAATTCAAGAGCCACGCTCAGACGTTTTATCCAATCCAACAATGGTGATATTCCAACTCCTACAAACTGATGTTGGTAGGTGTCCGAAGATCGACTAAAAGTTTCCCTTGGGGCGTAAGCTGGCTCACTAGTTGGGGGAAACTCATCCTCGACCCTAGAACACCTCTAGCTACTTTACATCCAGAATATGACTATGACAATGAAGAATTAAGTAAAAGGTCCGTTTATCCGCCTCGCAGTCCGTGTATCCGTCTTGGCAATTAAATATAATGAGTCCTATTGGTCGGGGCACTGAGCATGCCATTTGGGTATATTCCGACGCTCCTTGGTAAGATTCTGCACATGGTGGATTGATGGCAGCTTAGCATCAACACCATGTAATCCCTTTGCAATGTAACTTGCTTTTTGGGAGTATCCCTCGAAGGTCTTCATGAACTAGAGTCTCAAGCCATGTAGGCTTCGAACGATACCCACTTCGAGTGTGGATTCAGGATGGATACTCCAGAACACTCCTATCACCCAAAGGGGAAGTCCTGGAACTCCGGGATCGCGATCATGGGTCCCCTTCGCTTACTATCCCACTATGATGTCCGTTGCCGAGTAACCGATGCTTCGGCTACAACCGAAACACCCTCTGGTGCCTTTCACGTCACCTGGATCGACGGAACGTCGATACTCCCAAATAGATAACCACATAGTGCTTGCGCTCTGGTCCTCGATGTTTCGGTATTGAAACTCCGAAACTACCAGTACCAACGAAATACCCTCTGGTTTAGTTGGGCTACACATCTCTACACGTTTCAGGAGCGAGACATGTCAGAAAACCTCTGGCTTCCACCAGGGTGTTGTCCCGTTGCTTTGTGATGCTGGCCACAGGCCAGCTACTTCGGGTTCTTAGTACTGCCTCTAGTAAATGATACAATAGGAATGAACTACACATTTGAAAAGCGAAAAATATAGCATTTTCATAGGTGTGTTCATTCACTGCTTATCAACGACTATCAAAGTCGGCTGTAATGGACCCCGCCAGATCCCGCCCTCCCACTCAGTAGCTCTAAGCTGGGCCAGCTCGCGCTTGCACTCATACAAGTCAAAACACCCATCCATCTTCTATTTTTTCCCCCATTTACTCCATTTGCACTGTATCATCTCCGAGCAAACAGATTAGAAGTAAATCTTGCCTGAACCAACGGCGATTTATCATAGGCCAAAACTCATACATCTACGTACATGAATGGGTAATTAGGCTTGGCACTTCAAGTTCATTGAAGGCACTGATAATGTAGCTTCATTCATTCATGATTCTATTTGAATGAATGAGATAATGTAGCTTAATTTTCCCATAAATGGGGAGAAAAGGGCAATACTTCACGTTGATAACTTTCGAGTTAATTCTCGCTATGCTGGAATCAGCTGATCCTGCGTACTATATTATTGGGCCCTCCACGCTATATATAAAAATGTTCCAGGTTAAGGTAGGTGACATCCGCATCCATCGAGTCACGTGATTCAGAGCGTGACACCGCCTTCCCGCCATACTAGTCAGGGGCGTGGGGTACAGACAAAAAGTAAACCACAGAAAGGCTTAGTTTGACCAAAGGAACAATCCTGTGGTCTCAGATGTCCAATATCTACTCTCAATAAATCTTTTCATTGATTTTTACATAAGTGCTCCAAATGCAAAAGCGAATGGACTGGCATAGAAATGTAAAAATCTTCCAAAAATTCGCGCTTCCCAAAAAGGAAATTACACGATCACGTGTCACTTTGATTGGCTTTGCCTTCGCGTTCCTCTTGGTGGACCAACAGGGCATTTGACTCGTTTAAGGCTGCCAAACAGTCTGCAAGGATTGAAATGCAAACTTTGCCAGCCAAGCCTGAAAATAGGCTCAAAACTAGCCTGTAGATGAGAGACGAGTCTGTTTATCAACAGGGTTGCTTCATAGACAGACCGGCTCCCATCTACCGTGAAAGGTCCATATAAGTTAATAGTTTTGCATCAGGTCTCTGAAGTCAGAGTCTGTGTTGCAAATGATGTATTTAAACAAAGTACTGCATGTTTCTTACATTTCTTATTCAGAAAGGTTTTCTGAATACAAAACAACAAGGTGACAATCAAGGTTTTTTACCTCTGTACCTGCCATACAAGCCAGGAGACATCCTCCACAGTATTTTGAGGCCTTCAGCAGTGTTCCACTGATACAATATTTTTCAATCCTGTCTCAGGCTGTACAGACACTAGAAAAATTCGACTTTTGAGATTTCGCGCTTTCCCACGTTACTGTCACGCATCAGTCACGTTCACGTGACTCGATGGATGCGGATGTCGCCTACCTTACAGTATGCATTTAACCACGTTCTCGGGATGGCTGTGTTAAAATAATCTGTACCTTCCTACTTGGTTGACTGATATACACAGTACACATATGTACAGCAAGATACTTGGAAAGATACTGATGAAGTTGAATGGTCAGCGATGCGCTTGATGGCGCACACTCGGAATGTTCCGTTGCACCACAAATGGCTCCATCACCGAAGAATTGATAGCCGAGTTTTACCGATCGACTCTGGCTCTTTACTGAGTACTCCCCTCAGTGCTCACATCCATGTCAATGCTCGAGCTTGTTACTTCAGGCTATCTGGCCAAACACTTCATCTCGATCAGTCTGCACAAAGGGGTCAGCTTTCGAAATCCGGATATCAGGCCAAAAAGTTTTTTTCCGACCTCAAGCTCCCCCCCCTCTCCTTCCATAATCATCGGATCAGACAGAGAATGTTGCATTTTTGTCACTGTGAGTCCACCGCGAGAAAAGGCATGTTCCACATCAGTAGAGAGCCGGATTTGTGAGCCCTATGCACAAATTAATTACGAATATGTACATACCCGGAATAGAAAAGAAAGTTCAATGCCATCTGTCATGCAACCAGAAGAGGCTTCTGGTCTATTTATCATCAGTTGATTTATATACGTGTCAAGAATCTGAACTTGACTGGTGCCAAAAGTACCAATCATAAATAATACTACTCTTCCGTTTAATTTCGTCCTGGACTTCTGATCTAGAAACATCCCAAATGGGAGAGTTCTTGGCTGTGCCCTCGGTACTGCTATTAGGTGCAAATGCTCTGTCCATTGACATTGTGCATCTGTGCCCTGCTTAGACCATTGAGCAGTACATGGGAAGATATCATGGTATCATGGCAAATATAGCTGAGCCCGCTATCAATGAACAAGCTTCTCGATGGTGCCGGAATTTTTCCCAGATCTCTCAATATAGCTGCTTGTTCAGGAGTATCATTTGATGTGGTCAAGTTCTACAACAGACATGAGCATGACATCTTCTGTGCGGGAGATGAACAGTAGCCAATGGAAGTGAAAATTCCCATGGGCATACAGAATAAATAATGACATCTCTCAAGCCCCATGTTCCACCACAAAATGCCCCCACAACCCACTGTCACTCAAGTTCGACTCACCAATATTACAACATGTTTGACTATTACTGCAAATACTCTGGAAATCCTTGTTGGTAGTCTGAGGAGCCCCTTCTTGGAGGCCAATTTCCAATACAACCCAGTCTCTCTTGAAGAATATGGAGGTAAATTACCATTGTTTTGCCACACCAATAAATCTCAGTCAGCTATGACAGACAGTTAAACAAAATAAGAATGAATGTACCCAATTATTGGAGCAAGCTTACAAGTTGCTGAATACAATTCTGATGGTTCACATCACCTCAGATATGGGTGGGGAATTGTCACTAAGTGTACTGAAGCATATTGGAAAATTCACCAGAGTATGTTGCTGCACTTTGAAAAAAAAACCCTTGATATTGACCACAGCTATCAGGACCCTCCACAAAATCCACGCATTTGTTGAAGCTCAACGGAATGGCAACAAACTCAAGAATTTTTTCTGTCAAGGGGAGATGAGCACACTGCTCAAGGATTGCAAGGCAGAATTGCAACAAGGATTTGAGATTTTTCAGGTGGGGCATTTGTTTGGTGATTCAATCACTCACTGAAGGACCCATATATGGATCCCAATGGTCAATCACATTGAGGACATTACACAGATGCAAGAAGATGCAGAAAAGCGACACAAAGAAGTGCTTGACATGATTGAAGCTCTGTCAGACACAACCAGTTCAGATGGAGCATCCTCTGTATGGAGATTCCAGTCTCTGAGAAATCAACTAATAAATGTTGCACAGATGAGCAGGCTTTATTCAGGATCTCATAACAGGCCAGTTTCCAGTCATCTTTCACTATATCTTTCACATCTGACATATATTCAAGCTCCAACTCAATCTCCATGCTGCCATCACAGCCCAAGATATTCCATGGACGAGACTCAGAGCTTCAACATTCTTCAACTTTTCAGTCAAGGAACACCCAGGATTGCCATTTTGGGTGCAGGTGGAATGGGAAAGACCAGTCTTGCAAGAGCTCATCCATCATACAGAAATTACTGAGAGATATAATCAGCATCGGTTCTTTTGCTTGTGATTCTGCAGCAACCCAAGTGAACTTGCTGCTCTCATAGGAGCCCATGTTGGACTGAAGCCAGGAAAAGACCTTACACCCAGTCATCCAATACTTCTCCAGCAGCTCAGACAGTCTCCTGATTCTGGATAATCTTGAGACATTGTGGGAGCCAGAGTCCGAGGCAAAATAGAGGAATTTCTGTCACTGCTCACAGGTGTGGATCATCTTGCATTGTGGTAGGTCTCAAAGGTTTTTACCTGCTTTCAACTTATGATGTTCAGATTACAATGCGAGGAGCAGAAAGACCTGCTAAAGTGGCATGGACTCATCCATTTCTGCCACTGTTGAAGCCCTTGGAACAAGCTGCAGCACGACAAACATTTATAGATATTGCAGACACACACATGATCCAAAGAGGTTGACAAGGTCCTCTCTCTGACAGACAATATGCCCTTGCAATCAGTCTCATAGCTCATTTGGTTGACTCTGAGGGCTGCTCCCATGTATTATCCCACTGGGAGGAGGAGAAAACATCCTTGATCTCAGATGGATATGACAGAACATCCAACTTGGACTTGTCAATTTCACTGTCCTTGTCAAGTCCTAGACTCAATCCCCATTCAAAAGATCTCCTGAGCCTCCTGTCAATGCTCCTGATGGTCTTTCAGATGTTGAGCTTGCAGAGCAAGCTCCCAATTGATAATATCCTGGGTTGCAAAGCAGCATTGATTTGTACCAGCTTGGCCTACAGTGATGAACACAAGCGCTGAAAGCATTGGTACCATCAGAGAGTATATGCAGAAGATCCAGCCACCTGGAGATCCTCATTCGACCTCTTCTCAAACATTTCCAGGAATTACTTGAGTTCTGTGGAATACCAAGGAAATCAATCAGTTCTAGCACAGTTGCTCGAGTATCATCAAACTACTCAAACATACAAAATGTCCTTCAGAATGGGTTGCAACAGGGTCATCCAGACTAGTGAATAGCATTTACTGTGCTTGCATCTGAATAGATTCAGCCGAGTCATGGGGCAAGGGTATTCTTTGATTCAACAATTCATATTGTCCTTCCACACCCTTGACCATCGTCTCGAGGCTTACCTCATTATTGAGCAGCTCAACTCGTTGGTTCATTCAATTTCCGATCCAGAGACATTGGCTTCCGAGCCCTGGAACACTTCAAGGAGTTTGATGATAGATCTTAAATGTATGCTATCTGATGAGTGCTGCTTGTTGAGACTAATCTGAGTTCACACAGGCAGATTCTATAATGTCTTGGCATACTGTTATCAGTTAAGGGGTGATATATCCTCTGCCAAAAAATCTTGTGGAACCGCTATATCTTTAGCTCTTTCGGCTGGGAACACGAAATACATTCCATAGGATGCGCAACCTTGCACAGGTTCAATTGTACCTCGGTGATTACTCTGCAGCTCAAGGGTATGCAATTGAGGCCCAGCAACTCGCTGTCGTTTCTGCAGATTTATATGGAGAAGCACAGGCACTCGATATTGAGGCTACTTGCTGCTATACATTGGGACACCACACAAAAGCCATGTCTCTCTGCATCAGGGCAAGAGACCTCTTAGGGCTTTGTGGCATGTCTGGTGGAACCTTAGACTATAACATCATGAACACTCAGGCAGAAATCCACAAGCTCAAATCAGAATATGTTGAGGCTCACAGTATCCATACCAGGATTCTTGAAGGAACCACTATACAGAGTCTCTATCGCTATGGTTATGCTTTACTTAATGTTGCTGAAATTGATGTGTTGATTGGTGCTCCAAAGAATGATGTGCAGAGGAATTGTGACAGAGCCAGAAAAATGTTAGACACTGTGGGTGATGTTGAGGGAGTGGCAATGTGTGATATTATTGTTGCAGATCTCTACCTAAGGGACAGAAATTCACTGGCAGCCAAGACTGTTTTGAAAAAGTGCTTTGAAATTACTTTGGAATACTCCCAAATCCAAACATTTTGTCTGGAGCAGCTTGGTGATGCCAGTTGCTGGGGTGATGTGGATGGGATGTCCAGCTGGACAGTTGTTTATCTTGTGAATTCTCTCAAAAGAAAAGAGAAGCTTGGAATCTTCAAGGCACTCCAATCCTTAGGAGATATCTTCCTCTACCAGAATGATGAGCATACAGCCACCAATTTGTTCACAGTTGCTCTGGAGGGATTTATCCAGATGGATGTCCATCGCAGCAGAGGTGAATGCATGCTTCGACTCGGAGACATTTCTATGGGGCATGGTGACCTGCTCAAGGCAGTGGATTTCTGGGATGGAGCAAGATCCCTGTTTGAACGCTCCTCACAGGCCAAACAAGTTCAGCATATTAATGAAAGGGTTGGCAGTATCAGCAAAGACGTGCTAGAGCAACACAGAAACAACTTGGCTCATCTGGCAGAGCTCAATGCACCGGCTGGAACTGTGGAGGAACTTGAGGATGATCTGTCTGACATTGAAGATCTGGATAAGATGGACATGGGTGAGGAGAAGAGCTTGGTTTGATTGTGGCCTGAGGTGTTCAGAAATTGTATGTTTTGGTTGGCAATTTTCTATGTTGTTATTTATGGTTACTGACTTGCTATATGTGTCCTGTGGTTTGGTTTGAAATGAATGATCATATTTATTCAATAAGACACTTGGATTTAATTTCAACTTAAGAGGAGAACAGTTGAAACAAAATGCCCTGAGCCCGGCATGACTGCCAAAAAAATGATCAAGTTGTTTCATTAGTATCTGTAATATTTAGAATTTTAACAAGATCTTGACCCTTGCACCCCAAATGTTGAACCAAACCGGGTGTTCAAGCCTCAGGTTCATCAGGAAAGACCTTTGGGAATAAGGCCAGATTGGTCTGAAAAAAGGTCCAATTCAGCCAAATTTGTTGTGTTAGGGTTGTTGGCTTTTTTGCGACCTTCAAAAGAATTTAGCACCAAATTACCCAATTTTAGGCTACATTGGTATTTGGGGCGTATTATATTGGTGTTCTGAACATCAATTAGTACATAAGGTCAATGAACATGAGCAAAGACTGAGGCATGCAGAGCAGTAGAAACTGGGGGAAGCATGGTGGACTCGAGCTTATCGAGGAGCGTGTTGCTACAGTAATAGATTGCAGGGCGGCAGTCATGGGCAGTGATGAGGGGGGGATGGAAGCTACAGCGAACATGATAGTAAAGATGAGAGTGAATTCATCGTGGTAAATCAAGTGCAAGTGCAAGTGTGTCTGCAAAACTGGGTCAACGGGATTGTCAATGGACTTTCGCGCTTCCGTGCGCCTTTTATTACCCAGATATGTGATCAGGTGGTCAGTCGGTGCATGTTGGCTTCCTCGCTTCCTTTCGCATTGCTTTTCCTTCTTGTATTTCGCCTGCCAACATTCAATTTATGAGAATCAAGCTTCGTACAATGTGTCACTGGCAGCAAATCAGCTCTAAAACTCTTGTTATTCTGGGATATGCAGTCCTTAGACTGAGTTCGACATAACATTGAACTGAACTGCCTTTGATATACCCGTTGAGGCAAAAGATCTCTTCGCAACTGAAAAATATATGAGTGGGCCGAGAAACCTGCCCGCCGGAAATTCAGTGACACCCACAAAGCAATTCAGCACTCGAAGCAGCCTGCCAATGCAAGCATACTTCCTCGCATGATCCTAATGGCCAAAGCGCATCTTTTATGATGGCCTCGCGAGAGCGCCGCTGACACATGAGGCCCACAACCGCTGCTTTCTTCCAGCACCGACTTCAATGTCTACTACTGTTACAGGCCAGAATGACTGGCTCCTCTCCTAGATTGAAAACACATGTTCTCATGCATTCTGAAACCCCAGGGACACGTAGTTTCGTAATCCCTGTCTGAAAGGTAGTGTTGTCGCGATCAGGTTCTGAACTGCTGGCAAACCTGAACCAAACCAGGACCAGACCAAAAGTCCAGTTCAGTGGCTGTGAGCTTCACTGAACTGAACCCAAGGTTCAGTTCAAGGTTCAAAATTTTTCAGGAATTTTTCAGAATTCTGTAAACCTTGCTGAACCAGTGTGAACCAGTTCGAACCTCTCAGTTGGAGTAGCGCAGTTGCAGAGAAAAACACTGTTTTAACCACCATTTGATCTTCAAGTTTGATAGTATTTGTGCATTTTTTTTAAATTTTATTTCCGAAGAAAATGTTCAGTCTGGAGGTCTAAGTTCAAGTGCGACTGACGTGTTGCCATAATATCTGGGTAATTTCAACAGGTACGAAGGACCCGAATATCATGGTTACAGTACCCATAAAATGTCAAAAGTGGCCAGCACTACTTAGGAAAGTGTTATATTTGGGTGGGTTTCTCTGTTATAAACTCGTGCTGCAAAGATTTTTTCAAGTGATTAGGACCGTGGGAGGGAAAAATCGGCTCAAATCCGTCCAAACCGCCTCTGAACCTGAATTGAACCTTGCCAAACCTGAACCTGAGGTTCAGGCCAAGGTTCAAGAATTTTGCTGAACCAAACCCGAGGGCCAACCCGAGGTTCGGGAAAATTTGGCATCAAACTGGACCAAACCCGCGGAACCACCAGTGATGGGTGCCATCCTTCTTGCCATCTGCTCGCCCCGCTGCCTAGAACCCGGCATTAGCTGAGGCTGGTTGGACAGGCCCAGCGAAAATTATAACATAAGAGGGATCCTCTTGTGGTGCTGCCTTCACTGCGTTCCGACCCCTTGTAGACAGAGGGTCTGTCTATCTCTGTAGACAAAGGGTAGACGAACCCCTTTGTCTACGTATGTCTACATCATGTAGATACGGCTCGTCTACATATGCCTCCATATGCCTACATCGGTCTACCTCGGTCCACGCACGTAGACCAACATAGACCGATGTAGACACACGTAGACCATTGTAGACAAATGTACACATACCTCACCCAATTCTGCGGAACTGGATAAATAAACTCAATGCAGAATTGGAGTGAACAGCATTATGAAGTTGACCGAGGTATGTCTACGTGCGTCTACGCTATAGACGCACGTAGACATACGTAGCCGACGGGTAGACGGACCGTGTCTACGCCGCGTAGCCAGACGTAGCCGCACGTACACCGACATCAAGGCGTACACATATGTAGCCGGACGTAGACGAAGATCAAACACATGTAGCCACATGTAGACTTGATGTAGACAGACGTAGTCCAACGTACACCGGGGTGCGTCTACGTAAGGTGGGAACGCAGTGCTTCTTTAGTTTACCTAACCCACAAAATTTCTCAAAAATGGTGGCTGAATGCAGGCCGCCGAAAGCGTGTTGTGGAGGACTTCGATGACTGTCATAATTGGACAGAAGTCGAGTGGATATGCTTGCCCACGCGTTTTGGCGCGTGCGGAACGTCTCCACGCGTAAATCTTATTGGCTGAACCTTTAGGTTTAGCTACCCTGGGGAACTTCGGTTTCGATCCATTTTCCTAACATGCACAAACAATATTTAGTCATACAACATTGGTCACAGCAAGAAAAACTGGAGGGACGTGGTAAGACACAAAATTGCATTCAAAAAAATATGAACATGTTTGTTCACCCAGTTTACTACTTTCAAGCCGGTGTTCCACCTCATTTCACTCACAGAAGCCAATGGATCCTCTCAGTTCAATTTTGTGTATTAGTCATTTCTGCTTCATGATCCCGCTGAGTTAGTCATTTTTGTTTAATGTTCGGCAAGCCTCCGGGCCGGTGAGCCGCGGAGGTTGGATTCATTGTTCGTTCTTCGTTTCTTCCCGACTCAACTATTCAATTGATTCCTGTGTTTTTGAACTGAGTTCCACAAGTCAGCTCCTGATATCTCTGGTGCCAGCTGTCTGAGGTCTCTTTGGTAGGCTCGATCAATGTCGACTCTCGAGGCAACCGAAGAAGCTCACAGATACTGCAGCTGGTTCCTGCATATTGTGACCTAGAATCTATTCCCTGCTTCCAGTCTCGCACTTTCCACTCAGTGTTTGACTACTGACCAAATTTCCTGGCTAGAATCAATTTTTTTGCTCCTCTTGATCCTTCTCAAGCTCCTACTACTGCACCCGTCACATATCAGATTTCAAATTCCACTCCAAGTCCACTCCTTTTAATCTTTAAATGTCTTGCAGCTGATTCGCAGAAGCATTTTCTTTTCCTGTGCTTTGTTCTCCCAATTCCGTATCTTGGGTTCAACCATCTTTCAATTTGTTACCTCGGTTGCCTCTCAAAAAGAATACCAGCCACAGAACTGTCAAAACTTGATAGCCTATTCTAGAAATTGTTGGCTGTTGCTTGCTTTCCCACTCTTGACTTTTTTTCCAGTTCACGCCATGCCCATTTACATATCCGGGTTCACAAATACTTCTCTGACAGAGATTTATTCTGAGCTGCGAATAAAATTACTCCTTGATTCTGGGTTGCAGTTGTCACTGGTTGTGTCCGCAAGTCCGACTCGGCTCTCTCTGCAAGCAAAATTCCCTCACCATACTCAATAAAGATTCACCGGATGCTGGGGCATGCCTCCGACATTTATGGGGCTGACCATGTATTTTACAGGCTCCGACTCGTATATAGTACTAGACAACCTTCCAGCTAAATTTGGCTGCAGTGACAGTACGCACCCAAGATGGCCAGAAAAACAGCGACGTGGGGAGGAGGGAGAAAAAGGTTGGATGCCAAAATCTTGCATACGTGTTCAGTCAACTTGTAGGGAACATGAGAAAATTCGAAAGGTTCAGCCACCGCCTCGAAGAGGCCTAATCCCATGTCATTTATTGCAAGATACACGTGAACTCGTGGCCACATTTCCGCTTATGTATTCAGGTTTCCTCCTTGTATATTTAACATCGCTCCAATATTCATCCCGATTTGAACACTTCAATAGTATCGTTTTGATTCAATTAACAGCGAAGTTGGGTTGACTTCGCCTTTTTAACATAATGAGATGAAAAATCTCGAGTGACCTACTATAATTTTTGAGTTGCAGGCGTGCAGGGTTTTCCTAAGTGGAATAAATATGTGCAAGAAGGGACTGTCGACTTTCCATTCAAATGGAGCGCGGGATTAAAGCTACCACAACGAGCAGCAAGCTTACAAGAAAAGCTGCGCAAGTATATAACATTTTTTGTTTGTTTTTGTTGTAGCGTCTGTCTATAAGAGACTACGATGGACACCAAGAAAAACAATGGATAATTATTACTGAGAGAAACAAAGGTCATGGGCAGGAGTACTGTACTGGTAACGGATACGGGCACAGCAAGCAAGTGCGCCAAGGAGAATTAATCCGCAATCGGACCCTCGCAACGTCAAGGTTCACCACAGATATTGGGATCTCCGACACGTTGCTCTACCACCAATACAATGACACGGTGGGACGACACCAAAGATCCACCTTGCAGTGCCGCTGGCCCCCATCGCAGATGCGCACCGCACTTCGAACCCAATGGGCCAGAGAGCTCGAACGGAACGAGGCCGAGCGTGAGCCCCGAAAAAAAAAGTCGCATCGAGAACCTCGAAAAGACGTGTATTTTATTGACGACTTGCTGCACCTCGAGCCTCAGATAGATGCCTAACGCCCGACGCCCGACACCCGCCTGCACCGGTGCCTTAAGCGAAAGGGCGTCCTGTCCCATCCTCGCAGACCTAGCTAGACGATCCGCAGGTCAGGCTGGTGCTCGGACTCTGGTACACGGGAACACCGCATCCGACACGTACACACCCGCGCACCCGAAGCTCAAGCACGAGCCAAACCCGCAAGCGAAAGCCCGCGACGCCCGGGGCTACGCCTACGTCTACGCACAAGCCCACGACAGCCCCACACTTGGCGCACACCCGTTCCCAAGGTGCCTGTGACGCACCGCGCCCCGCACCCAGAGCGTCTAAGTACAAACACAAGTACCTGACGAAGCACCCGTGCCCACAAGCATCCAAACGCACGCACACGCACACCGCAAGCCAAACGCGCGCGCACACCGACACGCACCCAGAGCACCCGACGCACCCACGCTGCAAGAACACCCGCGCCCCACGGACCGCGGAACCCCAAAAAAGCAGAAGAAAACAAGCACCTGTGCCCATACGCCCATACGCCACAGCCAGAAACCTCGAAAGAAAGAATCTCCGCCCCGAAAGACAAAGACACGCATGTGCGTCGAGTGAACGCACGACGCCGACCCCGAGGAGGTGTACTCGTGCACGTCTACGTGACGAAGAAAGCTCTGACTCAGGCTCGAGCCTACCCAGCCGACGCGGCCACTTGTGCTCGGGCTCGGGCTCCGCGCACACTCGTTGCATACCCGGCCCTGCTCGAGCACGCATACTGACAAGCCAAAGTACAAGCACAAGCCCATGCAGAACGCAAGAACGTGCCCCGGCTCCAGCATTTTTTAAAAAACAAGCAGCAGGTACGCCTGTACACAAAAAGCCTCGAAAGAAAGGAGCTTCGCCTCAAAAAGACAAAGCCACACCGTCGAATGAACACACGCCGCACGACAGCGACCCAGGCCACCGCCAATAACGCGGGCTCGGGCTCGGGCTCAAGCCACATGCTACGAAGAAAGCCTGGGCTCGTGCTCGCAGTCATGCTCAGCCTCGCTCGCGACAGCGCCCACGTCCCTGGCCTCGCTCGCCACACACCTCCGCACACCTCTTTGCACGCACACGCCTCCGCATCTCCGCACCCCCGCACACCTCTCTGCACGACGCACGCCAGAGTAATAGAAAGAAAGAAAAAGACGTGAAGCGACCCGGATGAGGATAGGGGTAATGGGGGTAACGCAGGCAAAGCATAAAGAATGCAAAGAGATAGACGTACGAGACAGATTGCGACTGCATTGGATTGAGATTGAGACGCAGATTGGGATTGTGAAGCCGATTGCGACTGGGATTTGCGAGGCCGATTGGGAGGCGGAGCTGTAGTCGAGATTCATTAAGATTGTGCATTGATACTGAGATTAGGTGAAGAGGACGTACACGGAGGCGGGGGACTGGGAAGCAGAGCTATACAGGTGTCAGTTACTACGTGGGCAGGAGGAGAAAGGGACACAGAGGCGGAGGCAGACTGAGACTGGCAGGTGGAGTGGGAGGCGAATCCGGACATGCTCCTCGAGCGCGAGGAAACTGACGCTGACGTGGACGAACTCGCGGACGAACTCGAGGCTGAGCTAGAGGAGCCCGAGCTCGAGCTTGACGTGATGGAGGCGCTCGAGCTCGAGAAGGCTGAGCTTGAGGCTGAGGCACTCGAGCTTGAGGCTACCGAGCTTGCAGACGAACTCGCGGACAAGCTCGAGCTCGACGCCGACGCGCTGGACTCGGACGAATGAGAGCCGAGCGTAAGCCCAAGCTTCACGTCACCCGCGATCCGCACGTCTAGGTTAACCGCGACTGTGTCTTTGTCTGCGTCTGCGTCTGCTTCGAGGTCGACGGGGAAGAGGGGCGCGCGCACATCGACGGGGAGGCGGGTGGCATCACGGCTATACGTCAACGAGTATATGAGTATCAATAAGAGTACGACAAGGGAAGCGAGACAGGGAAGGAAGGGGAGAAGGAGGAAGGGAGATGACAAACCCGTCAAGATTTGCGCGGCGATGGCGTAAGGCAACAACATGCACAGTGACCATGACCGTTGCAGATAGCCGGGGGGTCGGGTCGGTGGCGGGCACGGCAGAGGGAGGAATACTGTAGCAGCAGAAGATAGGAGGGTGTGCCTTCTCGAATGACATTTGGCATGAAGGGTCTCAACAGCAGAACCAGGGGGGCATAGAGGGGTTCGCCGTAGATGCTGTGTTGGCGCGAGTTGGGGCAGGGAGGGTGAATTTGTGAAGGAAAGTGAAATTGAAGTGAAGCGACCAAAAACACAAATCAATTGCATCCAGTCGGTTCCGAGGGGGATCCTGCCGTAGCTACAGAGCGGCGGCTATTCGTGAAGGTGCGGCGAGCAGCGCTAGCAGAGCGATGGACTGGCATGGTGGACGATCAGGACATCGCCGATCGGACTGACCAAAAGGGCGTCGGCTTTTTCCACGATTTCACAGCCACGGTGATGGGTTCTTTTCTTGTGGCTGAGTTTCACATGCGCATCACAACCGCGTTAATCTCCTTGCAGTGTCCGCTACTTGGTTTTTTCTGTCAACTTTCTAGAACTGAACACGTCTTTGTGCCATCTTTCGCCGTCTTACTCTGGAGCCCTGCATTCCTCAAGTCTCACCCAACTCGCGCTGGTCACTCCGGACACACAATAAATGCCGGAATCGCCTTGCCAATCGATTTCTCCCCTCTGCAGGGGTACTATTAACTCCGCGATACGTATGCCCAGTGGCGAAATAGTTGAACAAAGAGTAGTGGCTCCACAACTTCTCCAATAATTGCAAGTTTTGCGGCATCCCACCCCACTCCTCTCATAACCTCCCGTAACCCACCCCTCCTCAAGATCCGTCATTATTAATTTACTTTCGCCTTGAGCTCATCCAAGTCCATCCAGTCTGTCTCTCTCCAACTCTTTCCGAGTCTCTATGCGAGTCTTGCTTTATGCCCAGCCCTTATCCCTTCACTTCCGCCATCCTAAACTCCGCACGTGTATAATCAATGCCGGGATCCTGATCCCATATCTCTCCATGGATCCAAGCGGAGTCGTTATTGGAAGGAGGCATCAATCTCGCTAAGTACTTACATCGAGCCAGGGTCGTGCATTCCTAGATTGCTCCGTTTAATTCCTCGGCCTGTTGAACTTTGCCCGTCGATCTTAAGACTACGCCGTACAGACCTACATAGGGGCGAATTCTTCGCATCCAAGCACCCAGCTATGATTCCAAATCAAATGTCATTGCCTCGCCAGCGGTACTCGAGCGTCTACTTGACAGTCAACTCGACGGTCCCTGCATAATGCCCGATGCCGCATCCCCTCTCGTAAACACGGCCGTCGAGTTCCTTTGGGTTTAATTAGGGCGGCTCCGCACCCGAACCTGGGAAACTGTTTTCAATATCTGTCTCGCTCTGAATCAAGTTGCCGTACCGATGGACCTCGGATTGCGTTCTCAAGTGAGCCAAGTCCGAGTGTCTGTGTCTGTCTGTTCCGTGGCTCTTCTCCCCGCATATGCATCATCTCGCGACTTGCTTGTCCAACCCCAAAAGCATTGACATTGGATACATCGTAAGTCCAAGTCTGTACCGTGCCGACTCGGAATCCAAGATCGATATCCCGGACCCCGGTGCCCACCGAGTTGCTTGACTCACCCCGGCCGCGGCGGTCGGATCCGTCATGGACTTCTTTTCTGGTCTCACTCCTGCCGTAAAAGCTGCATAAACCCGTAAACCCGTACATGTTGATTTTATCTCTCGTGAACCAAGTGAGATATCACTCTCTGGCTGTTAGGCCATTGGTTACAAGCTCATGAGGAGCTCTACTGTAGGTACTGTATTTACTAAAATCCTATTTTCCTGTATGTTCCCTCCGATTCCATATCAGTCAGCATTTAGTCAACACCTCGGCCATCTCTCGGGCTTGTGCTAGATTGCCAATCTCCAACAGTACATACGTCCCAAAAAACCCGTACACACGTCGCAGACCCGGACGTGGGCCTGGATCCGGTGTTCAATTGACAATGTAACAGCGATTATACATTTACCTCGACTACGACTAGGAGTAGGACTAGCACCCGAACTGCACCGAGGACATCACGATCCACGCTCGGATATTTGTGAATCGCGCATCAGGTGCACTTGATGTTCTTCAACTCCATCTTTGTGAATCTGATAGTTGATATCATTTTGGGGACAGTTGCTGGCAGGAAAACATCTGTTTCCGGAATTGCGCACTGATGGTGCAGTAATTAAGGCGGTGCTTGATCCCCGCCTCTCCATTTTTTTTCTGCATTGCATCAAGTCATCGACTTTTTACAGAGAGGCATTTGAGAGTAAACCCTTTTGAGTTGTCCCTGTGTATAGCGGCAGCGTCCTCCCTTGCATTATCTCGATTTGTCTGGCTCTACACCGGTCTGACTTGCATTATTTCTAGCAAAATTCACTGTAACCTACAGTCTAGGCATCAATTCAAGTGTGCTTGAACCTATCTGGTGCTCAATGCCTGTTGGTTACTTGTTGATCTAAGTGCGCTGTGTCGTTCTTGTATGCATGTATCACCCAAGTATCACCTCTACTTGATTTGACTCCATGTAAATCTGTTTCAGATTTGGTTTTGCTATGTGCATATCATTTAAATGCTATGCCCATTTACCCATGCATTTGTACCGAGCTTAGACCATCGTGTGCATTGGCAGTGCATAGGAAGATATCACGGTATTAGCACACACAGGATAAATACCTACATGTCTCGTACCCCATAATCCACCACAAAGATGCCCCCCCAATTCACTGTCAATCAGATTCGACTGGACAACATTACAACATGTTTGACACTCAGTGCAAATACTGCGGGAATCCTTGCCAGTAGTCTGAAGATCCCCTTCATGGAAGCTTCTCGAATACAAGTCAGTCTCTCTTGAAGAATATGCAGGTAAATTACAATTGAGTCTGCCACAACCATGACCATGAATCTCAATCGACATGACAGACTGTTAGACAAAATAAGAATGACTGTACCCAATTACTGGAACAAGCTTATAAGTTGCTAAATGCAATTCTAATGGTTCACATCAACTCAGACACTGGAGGAGAACTGCCACCAAGTGTGTTGGCTCACATTTGGAAAGTTTACAGAGTATGTTGCTCCACTTGGAAAAAAAAAACCTCCCCCTT